>NW_004624753.1:9381585-9403207 GCF_000247695.1 Heterocephalus glaber
TTGAATTTAGCAGGATTAGAAAACACAAGGTATATATAGAAATTCAGGTCTGTGTATACTTGCTATAAATGAAGACTTGGATATTGAAATTTGAAAGTTATGTAGGAGTACAAAGGACCTTGAAAAGTTAAAAAAAAAAACAAAACAGTGTTGTAAGATGTTTAGTACCTAATTTTAAGACTTCTTCTAAAGCTACAGTAATCAAGGCAGTGTTGGCCTTACAGCCCATTTTATTCTGCCAGCAACAGATTCATTTATATGGCTGTTCAGGGAACATAAGTTATAACAAGACTTGAACTTCAGGGCTTACTCTTTCCTTCCCCACCCTCAGACATCAACACATCCTTTAGAAGACCTTTCCTTTCCTTCACCTCTGTTGCCCTGATCTGCTCAAACTTGGTTCCATTCCTAGTAGATTACATTCTGCATGAAAAAAAAATTCCCCCCTTCTACAAGGAAGCCCCATGGGTCAGGTCTGAGACCCCACAAAGGGTCATAACATTCTGGAAATTTTACACCTTTGTATCTTGGGTTTCAGGGACAAGCCCTGCCCAGATTGGCCTCTACTCTGAAACCAGCCTTTCCTGCTTTCTGTTGAATATCTGCTGCCCTTTCAGGATCTCCAGTTCTCAGACAGCTTTGCTTCTTTCTCTTTCCTCTCCTACAGGGAATGATAATCTTAAAATTTTTGCAACTGGTGAAGGCTTGTTGCCATCCAGTTTTATTTGGGGGCCACCTTGTCACCTCTTTTTGTTGGAAATGTTGTGTGTGGATATTTAGCCTGACATTACCTTTTTTCAGAGTGTAGTCTTATCAACATTTGTTCAATTTCACTGTCCTTATAGTTACTAGTTTCCAAGTGCCTAACAATGGCACCAGCTAATGGTACAATTCAGTTTCATCAGCATACCAACCCAGCTCACTACTGTTCACCATTTAAACAATTGAACTCTTTGTGCCAAAGACTATCTGTGTTTTTAAATTTTTTTATTAATTATATTGGTACATTTAAGGTATACAACATAATGACGTTAATCATTGGAAATTTGCACCTTTACATGATCCATCTTGGTTCTCCCACCTCACCCCAGAAAGAATGGCTGTCATCATGAAATCAACCAATAACAAATGCTGGCGGGGCTGTAGGGAAAGAGGAACCCTACTCCACTGCTGGTGGGAGTGCAGACTGGTGCAACCACTGTGGAAATCAGTATGGAGATACCTCAAAGAACTAGGATTGGAAGTACCATGTGACCCAGCTATTCCCCTGCTGGGTATCTTCCCAAAAGAGTTAAAAGAACCACACCACAGTGATATATGTGCATCCATGTTCATAGCACACAATTCATGATAGCTAAAATTTGGAAACAACCCAATTGCCCATCAACTGGAGACTGGATAAAGAAAATGTGGATTTATAAATTTATAAAAATTTATGATTTTTTAATAAAATAAAGTATTACTCAGCCATAAAGAATGAGAAACTAGACACATTTATAGCTAAATGGATGCACATTGAGGCAATACTCTTTAGTGCAATAAATAGGACACACATGTAAATACCGAATAGTTTCTGTAGTGTGAGAAACTGAAACTGTAAATAAGGACTAAAAGGTATAATAGATAATGTGAAATAGGAAGAAAAGGTGCAAAGGGGGAGGACAAATGGGAGGGGTAGGGGAAAAGAAAGAAGGGAATGGAATTAATATGCCAAGGACTATCTGTGTTCCACAAATCAACAGCTCCACATTCCAATTGGGCAGTAGGTGTACCAGCTTCACATTCCCAGCTTAGCACCTGCTTTCTTGGAGCTGGCACCAATTTTGCAATTTGACTCCTCTGAGAAGTAGACTTCAGTAGGAAGGTTAAGTGTGCAGAATTTTTGTTAGGAAGGCTGTTGGGATCAATCCTGTACAAAGGAACAAAAGGGAAGCAGATTGGCAGATAGAGAGGGAGAACTGTGCTACAGCCCCAGAGAAAGCTTTTGATGACCACTATGGGGCCGTAGAGTTTAGAGGATGCTCTGGGGTTGCCCCAGATTGATGTGACACAGTCAAATCTTTATATCACTGCATTATTTAGTCATCAATGTGGGCCTTCCCTGAAAGTAAGTATGACCTTGGGCAAGGTATGACCTCAGTAAAGACAAATTCCAAGTAAGACTGAGAGCTGAAGCTCATCTCCTGTCAGTGTCCCCAGAAGCTGGGAGTGAGGCTGTAGTCTGGGAGAAGGAATCTGTGCCATACCACAAATCATATCTGGCTTATAAAATTAAGAACCCTAATAATTATTACTAAACTATTATTAATAATATTGCTTGACTAAAGAACCAAATGTTCATGAAGTATTTTGACAACTTAACATTTATTCTCACAATCAGGGTGCATATTATTACCTTTAACTTTTCAAATTTAAAAAATCCTAAAGATCATAGAGTTTAAACTAATTCCTTACATTAAGAAAAATATAATTCACTTGATGTTTGATATTTCTATAACTGTCAAATGATGGAAATCCCACACAATCTGACTTCAGGAGTGATTTTTATTGTACCACTGAGGATTTTTATATGATAAGTAAGATAAGATTCAATAATAAAAGCATAGCAGCAAATTTCCTCTCTAGAATATGTGAGTGAGATTTCTCAAACTTTTCATTACAGCTCTGATCTTCTCTACCAAGGAATAATTATAAGAATTGACACTCAAGAAACAGGTCAATGAGTGACTAAGAAAAAGGATTATTTTTTAAGTAAGTGTTCTTGACAGTTCTTATGAGCTGGAAGGAGGCATCTCTCCAAACTCTGCAATAAATTTCTTCTCTGAGAGTTAAACCTAAAAATCAATGCTTGAAGATTAGAAAAGAATTAAACAAATTCATCTTAGAAAGAAAAGGCCCACGAGTTTTAACTATAACCAAATGACAGTTCAAGAACAATACCATGCCACATTAAAGGGGTTGAGTTAGCCATGGAGAGAAAATTGGTGGCTTCAGCAGCAAAAAGGGCGATTTCAGGCCAGCCTGCTCCTAGCAGAGGACAAGCTCAAAAGGTCAAAATGGATGCTTTAGGTCCCTCTGGCTTAAAATCATCAATAATCTTTGTAAAAATAAACCTCATGCAGAGATGATGATGGTAACATTATACTAAGAGGAATGTGTGCGCCTCTTTCCCACCCTGTTCCCCAAAAGAGATTATCATAGCATCATGCCTGTTGTTCATGGCGGTGCAAACATTTGGCGGAACCTCCTCCCCAGCCACTGAAATTTTTTGAAATCTCAGTTTTTACACTCAGTTTGTTCTTGGCACCTAGATCGGAGAAGAAATTACTCTCAGCAGACTCATACAGCAGTAGAAGGCCATTTGCTTTGCATGGGCTGATGGATGAGTGGACTCCAGAAACCTAGGACAAATGGCAAGCCACATCTACATCTTTCTCCTCTGAGGAAGCCTCACATATCTTTACTATCCAATTTTTGCAAAAACCCTAGTGGAGAGAGACCTTGGGCTCCCCTCAGCACTATCCCTCAGAGCAGTAAGTCTGTAGCCAGGCTTCTCTCACAGCAGGCCCTGCTTCCATCCCAGCTCTGTCCATGAGTCTCCCATCTTTTTGTCAGGAAATTTCATGTTGAAAGAGAGTAACCCATTCAAAGAAATACTGTTCTTTAAATGACTGAGCATATATGTACTATATGTAATATATTGTATGTAATATAACTAAAGGCATTTTTTAAAGACTCTGTTATCTTTATAATTTATTTCAATGGATCTGTGATGCCTATTTTTATAATCTGGAGATGTTCATATCCAGCAGTATCAAATATTTCTGATGGAAAAAGAGAGAAGAGACAAAGGAGATGAAAAAAGAAGAGAAAGAGAAAAGGAGACAGGAGGAGGAGGAAGGAAAAGAAGGAGAAAGGAGGATGGAGAAGAAAAGGAGGAGGAGGGGAAGAAGGGGAGAGGAAAATAAGAACAGAAATCTATACTATTAAGGAAAAGATAGATAACCCAAGCAATTTTCCCAAGCAGGAAGCATCCATGGAAATCTACATGCAACTCCTCTGCAACTCAGCCTCTAGTCTCTGGTCTCGCTGTGTTCCAAGCAGTTTCTGGCAAGGAGAACTACTTCAGTGTCCTATGGCCACAGACATACTGGTGGATGCATTGTCCTTTCTTGCCTTGCAGATGTACACCGGGCACTGTCAGAGGCAGCAGCTCTAACTAGTGACATTCAAGTGCCTTACACACTCTTTGGCTTCTTCAGCTACATGGCTCTGCTGAGAAATTCACAGAACCCTAAATTCTACTCCAACATTCTTCAACAAAAAGTAAATTACAAGTAAAAAACAATTCAATCAAGACAAAAGGGGAAATATTTATTACTCCTTTTTTTGTTACTTCCTTTATACTTTTAAATACATAATTATATTGTTTTGCTTATTTTACTGTATGAAGACCGTATATTTAATACTATTTCTTTAGAGTAGGCTGTGAATGTCGCTAACATTTTTTTTAAATTGCAAGGCCATTAAGCTCCAGAACTTTGGTGTCCTATGTAAGCAAAAGATGCCCAACATAAACAGTAGAATGAAACTAGACTTTTCCCACCAGAATCTGCCAACTAGCTTCTAACTTCTCTAACCAATAAAACATATTTTCTTTGTCTTGCTTCCACTAACATCTTATAAAAAGTTCTTTTTCATCACCTCCCTCTCACTTTTAGATCAGAATGTTGCCTGATTCATGGATTGTTAAATACTCAAATACATGTTTCAGAATTTTTAAATATCTTTGAGGGGTCATGGAAGAAGTAGAGGCTATCTAAATGATAAATATCAGTAGCTATTTACTCAGACCTTACTGCAGCAAGGGAGGTGGCCACCATCCCTTGTGTTTGGTAGACTGAAAGGTATGTAGGGGAGTGGGGAAGCATTGCAGAGCCCAGAATGGAAATAATCAACCTAATAACCAGTGATAGTTTATTGGCACTGGAATGGTAGGGTTGAACTAAGCAGAAGTGATGCATCTTATGTGACTCATTTGGGGAGCGTATTTGGCTTTTTGGTTGATCTTGAATTAGAAGCAGAGTCAGAAGCAGAGTGGCTGACAGTCACTGACAGTGCTCTGAGGGGCTGCTTGTAATTGGGGTTGAGGTCTGGGCTAGGGGGCTGGTTTTCTCAGGGGTTGTAGTCCAGAGATCTGTTGTCATCTGGAGTCGTACTATTGCCTGCTTGTACACTCAGTCTCCTAGGGCAAATTCTATCCTGTTTCTGAGGATTCTTCCCTCAGAAAGTGGAGTGATAAGGGACAAATAGCAGTGAACCCTGATTGGAGATGGTGAGCTGGCAGTGGGAGGGTCTGCATGAGAAGAAATGCACTAAAGCCCTTCCCCGAGTCCTTCCAGTGGCATTGCTTAGCCACAGCTTTGAAACAGCAGTAAAAATCTCCCTAACATGGTGTGAAGCAACCCAAAGAGAAGATGCTTGATCAAGGTGAAGCTAGCTGGCAGCTGCATGCAAAGAGAGTCATAACTACAGCAGAAAAATATTACCTTCCCAGGAGAAAGAAATTATCTTTGAGGCAGTGCCCTGTGGCAGTGGTCCCCATGTTTTTGGCATCAGGGATTAGATATACAGAGGACAATTTTTTCATGGACTTGTGAGGAGGGAACTGTAGCTTGGGGATGATCCAAGTGCACTGTATTTACTGTGCACTTTATTTCTATTATTATTACAGAGGAACATTACATTGCATACGGAATGTGTACCCTAGACCGCTCTCATGCCCAGTTCACAGTAGAGTTTGTGCTCCTATGACAATCTAATACCACAGCTGATCTGACAGGAGTCAGAACTCAGGTGGTGATGTGAATGGTGGGAAGCAGCCGTAAATACAGACCAAACTTTGCTCGTTCACCCACTGCTATCTCCTGGCCATGTGCCCTGGTACCTAAACAGGCCATGAACTGGTGTCCATCCATAGCCCAAGGCTTAGAGACCCCCCTATGGGACTAACTGTTCCAGTGTCCTGTAAACCACATTTGCACCTGAATAGAGAACCCTGTCGGAAACTGAAAAATCAATGGTGGTCAGAGAGAAGTGGCTGCTTCTGGATACCAACTTAGTCCTTCCGGCACAACTATTTGAGGTCCTTTGCTTTTTGCCTGCACCTGCCCACATGCATACTGTCACTATCCCATGCAGAAGAGCCAGAGAGGGCTTCCATGTGTGTCAACAGTGCTGAACACAAGAGGGCTGGGTTCTTTAAAAAGGAAGCAAATTGCTGCCTGAGGTATTTGTGAGAAGCTTAGTTAAGAAGTTGCAAATAAGCCAGGGGAGGTGAGCAAAGAAATAAATTGTATGTTAATTTCAAATTAGCATTTATACCAGTTCCTGACTTCAAAGGTCACAGATGTGAGAAAGAGGTAGCAGTCTGTGGAGGGAAATTATTCAGCCTAATTGAAATAGGACAGTCTGGAGGGATTCACAGTAGGGAAGCAGGCACACGGGATTGTTCTAATCTGTGCCCTCTTCTTAGCTGAGCCATGTGAAGCAAAACATCATCTCCCTTGACATGAAATGGAGAAGTTGGGCAGTACTGCACAGCAGGTACCGGTCAAGAGCACAAGGAGAAGTTGGGTTTTAACACAGAGCCAAAAGAAGGGAAGGAAGTTTCAATGCCTGGGGCCAATAACTCTCCTAAATTGTCAGAGCTGTAGAGACAATACAAAAGTCCATAAAGATGGTACTGCATTAAATAGTGTCCTTCCAAAGTTCATGCCTATGCGGGACCTGTGAATGTGCTCTTATCTGGAAATACAGTCTTTACAAATGTAATCATGTTCGTAGGAAATACTGGTTTGTGTGTGTTCTTATCAGATGGTTAGTATCTTCATAAGAAGAGGGAAATTTGGATGGGAGAAGAAAAGCAAAGACCATGTGAGGATGGAGACAGAGATGGAAGGGATGCATCTACAAGCCAAGGGATGTCAACAGCGGCCAGCAACCACAAAAGGCTAAAAAGAAGCAATGAAGGGCCTTCCCCATGAGCTTTCCCTTGGATACAGAATGGCTTGCCAACATCTTGATTTCTGACTTCTTGTCTCTACAAATCTGAAAAAATACATGTGTGTTGCTCTAAGTCACCCAGTTTGCAGCAAGAAGTCTTCTGGGTTCTTCTTGTCCATTATCACTGGAAAACAATAGCTCTACAAAGAAGGCCGAGAGGTCAAAGTCATAACCAGGCACCTGCATAATGAGCAGACCAGGAAGCCTCTATCCACAGGCACACAGGCCAATACACGCACCACCCATGTGCTCATAACCTTCGCATGGCTACAAAGCTCCCACTGACTGAAAGAAATAACTTTAGGACAAAAAGGTGCAATGCAAATCAACTGGTCCCTTAAGCAACTCTGCAGAGAAAAGTGAATTTCTGAACTACTTTTTCTATCCCCACATCCTATTTCTTTTTCTTCAGTAATTAAAAAGGCTAATGTGAAGCAGCAGGAAAGAAAAAGGTAGGGGGAATTAATTACTAAGAGTAGCATCAGTGCTGACACTTGCTGGAAAAACCTCAGGCCTTCTTACCTATAACAAACCTGTCAGCATTGAACATGCTTAAGGAAGTCCTTGCTTGTCTTCTGAACACTAGGAAAATAATTATGGTAATGCAAAGCATCTAACAAATATTTCATGAATGGAAACAGAATGACTCTTCTTTTGCTCAGCCGCTTCCCAAATCAGTGGTTTTGTCCCCTAGGGATAAAAATTTACTTCTCTTGTTCCCAAAATAATTTAAATTAGAACAATTCCATCTGGTCTTAATCTCTGAAATAAAAAATTTAATTTGTGAACCCTGGAGCCGCCTGTTAGTGGGATTCATTCCTCATGCACTCTTCCACATTCTCCTAGGTAGATCTCTTTCCAACATGGTGTGGGTTTTGGATCTGCCAAAGAAAATTTGTAGGTCACAGAGCTGAATAAGCCAGGACAACTTCATTCAAGGTTATGATAATAGAAGTCAAGTCTGTGGCAGAAGAGTACACAATTGTGGATATGCAGGGGCAACTGGAAACTTGCCAAGGATGGACACAGTGAGGGAATGGATGGAAAATTACCCAAAGGGACTTATTTAGATTGGGAAAGAGGCTCCTGCTAAACTGACCTTCCAGGATTCTTACTGGATTGAGCTGAAGGCCAAGGATGGCAACCCAAGGATCAGGCCCAGTTGAGAAAAAGACTCAAGGAGCCAGACAGAAGTTTAATCAAGGAGCTAGTAAGTTTAATCTTGTCAGCTGATATCACCAGGGTCTGAGAAATGGATTGAACCTTTGTGTTTATCTGTGCTTGTTATTTTTTCCCCCAACTGTTTAAAATATTGTAGGGCATGAGTTAGAAATTGAGTTACTGATTGATAATTGTAAATTTATAGAAAAGCTACATTTGAAATAACTAGTAAGCATTTATCAGTGAAAATGAAATAATTAAAACTAATTAATGATGAGGTTGCTTGGTTTATTGTTTTGTAATTGCCATGCATAGAGGAGAAAAGGACAACCAAGAGCAGACTGAATCAGGAACACACTGTCTCGTTCCTGTGCACCCGCTAGATGCATGACCAGTCCCTCCCTTGGGACAGCCTAAGAGGCATTGTCTCACTCACTCAAGGTCAAGAGTAGAAGCCAGGATTGGAAACCATATCTGTCTGACTCCAAAGATAAGGTTCTTTCCAAACACGAGGCCTTGGACATGAGCCAGTTCAAAATTAAGTTATAAGCTGTCAGAAGCAAAATGAAAACTATAGGAACAATGTAGTGAGTTTTATTAAGCAAAATGAATTCAATTGAAGGCACTGGATTTTTTTTGTTTTGTTTTGTTTTGTTTTGTTTTTTGACATTATGGCCCACTTCTGGTATTATGAATGTTCTTATGGAAAGATGGTGGTATGGTAGTAATCACTTGTTTTTGTTTTATGGGGTTTTCCTCTGTGTCCTTGCTGGGCACAATTTTAAATTTAGCAAAGTTGTAAAGACACTTGATAGTTCTGTATGTTTTGGTCATTTGCGGAGTTCCAGAGCCTGGGTGCTAGGTCTCCAGAAAGCAAAGTTCTCACAGAATGTAGAGAGAAGCAGGGCAAGGGCAAGCCAGCCTCCCAGCTTTGTAATCTCCAAAGATTTGGAGAGAAGTAAAAAAAGTTAGCATTTCTGGTCTTAATCAGGCTATGAAAAACCAAGGAGAGGACTTCCAAGGCACAGCTGAGGGGAGACAGAATCAAGATGACTCTAAGAAAAAAACATGGCAAGGAGGAACAGGCAAAGGGCGTCCCCCAACTGAGGAGAAATATATCAGACTCCCCTGAGGATAGGACAGCGGTCATTGCCCTCTTCTGCACTCACCCTGTCCTTATCTCCCCAATGTTGTGCCCCTGCAGACAGTTAGCACCTGCCCCTCCTTAGGTGCACAGACAGTGCTGCTGTCCACATAGAGAGGCTTACTTCTCTGGATTCACGGATTCACATGAGCTGTCTTTAAAACCTGTCCGGACATCTTTAGGATGTTAGTTACCTTTAATAATAACAGGAAGTATTCTATCTCCCACTTATGCCCACTTGCTTACTTGAAGTAATAGGAAAAATAAAAATAATCTTGTTTCCTACCTGACCCAAAGGAGGCATGATGATGTCATAACTGAGAGCTTTATACTTAAGAAAATTGCATATGTGATACTCTTACATTATGTAAACTGAAGACCATTTTCTAACCCTTGGATCCTCCCACTTCCACCTCCATTCCTACTTACTCCAAAATCCAATTTTTAAGAATCCCACAGGGTTTCCACATTGGCATGGGATTGGGTGTAAGATACAACTAGGGCAAAATGAGAATCAGGATACAGGTATTATTTCTTACTATTCCTAGGACTGACGGTGTCATCCAGCTACATAAATCTTATGCTAAGATTTTGCTGCACCTACTTGCAAGAGTCCATTTCCCAAAGTCATTTCAACTTCTTAGTTCCTCCATGTTTGTTTCTAAGGACTGGCATCTTTTTTTTTATTTTTCTAGATTATCTTATACATATCATTATTTTTTAAGATATTTTAAGTTTAGTTTTAAACCATACTTTATTTTCCTTATTACATTTTTCTTTCACTATAAAGTCACTAATCCTGTTAGTGTTAAGAGATGCCTAAAAAAGTGAGATTACTATGGGAAGTCATCTGAGACAAGATTTCTGAAGTCAGGGGTCGGCAAATTCTGATTGTGGCTAAATGGGTCAGCTGGCTGCTTTTATAAATATACTTTTGTTGGAACACAGCCACACTTATCCATTCTGGATTGTCTATGGCTGTTTTCATGCTAAAAGGAGAGATTAAACAGCTGTGACAGATATTGTTGGTCTGCAGAGCTGAAATATCTCCTCTCTGGTCCTTTATAGTAAAAAAGAAAAAAGAAAAGAAAAGAAAAGAAAGGAAAAGAAAGAATTGGTGACATCCACCTAATGGAGTAACACCATTACAAGAAAAATTGCACTACTAATGTCATGACATTTAAGTCATCATTTTTTTCTAAAATTTCCTGCTCAGAAAGCAACATGTAATAAGGAAATCTAACACTTTAAAGCATTTTTCTATGTTGGTGACTCAAAATGGAGCCAAAATTATTACCTTCTAATGGGAACCGCCTACATTCTTCTACATTAAGAATCACCATCTCCCAGAAACCACTTACAGCTAGAGATGAGTGTCTAAAATGTTCCACGAAGCATAATTTCCATGAGACTGAAATTTATCAAGACTTAGCTTAAATAATTGGAACACACTCTAAATTTTAAAATCTTTAGAATGAAATCCAAACAATAGTTTAGTTTTCTTAAAGAAAACAAAGGTTTTTTTCTCCTCACAAAAGCCCACAGCGCACAACAGACAAGTCAATGGCAATATTTCTCTTTTTTCCCCTCCTTCCTTCTTTGTTTATTTGTTTGCAGTTGTATCAACATACAGTTTATCCTCTTAGCAAATGTTTAAGTATAATTTTGTACTGTGAACTAGACACACTATGCTACAGAGTAGGTAGATCGCTAGGACTTAGTTCATCTTGTGTAACTGAAAGTCTATACCTTTTGGCTCTCCATTGGCTTCCCCTCCCCAGCCCCTGACAACCACAATTTTAGTCTCTGCTGTTATGAGTTTGACCATTTTATATTCCTTCGTATAAATGGGGTCATACAGTAATTGTCCCTCTGTTCCTCACTAATTTCACTTAGCATAATGTTCTCTAAATTGGTCCATCTTTTTGTAAGTGTCAATAGTTCCTTGTTTTCTTTATGCTGAATAATATTTCATCTTATATCCACACACATCCCACATTTTCTTTATCCATCCATATTTTGATGGAGACTTAGATTTTCTCCATAATTGACCACTGTCAATAATGTTTTGATGAGCCTAGGAGTACAGATATGTCTTGAAGCGGTTGACTTCATTTCCTTTAGATACATGGAAGTGGGTTTTGTGGATCAAATAGTAATTCTATTTTTAATGATTTCTGGGAACTCCCATACTGGTTTCTATGGTGACGGTACTAATTTACAATCCCACTAGTCATATATAAGGGGCCCCTTTTCTCCACATTGCTATCAACACTTACCTTTTTTCTCTTTTTTTGTAATAGTCACCCTAAAGATGTGAGATGACATGCTGTGGTTTTGATTGCCTTTGCCCATTGACTAGTCTTGTTGAGCACTTGCTCATGTACCTGTTGCCCATTTGTGCAACTTGTTTAAAGAATATCTATTCAGTTCATTTGTCCATTCTTTAATCTGGTTATTTGGAATTTTTTGCTATTGAGCTATAAAATGTCCTTATTCATAATAAGTACTTGATTTTAATTTGAATTATTAAAAGTAACTATTATTAATTGTTTTCCATTTACTAAATAAGAAGCATAGATGCACAGACAAAAAATCTATTTCTGGCTCCTATTTCAAAAACATTTTTTAAACATTTTTAAAGTAGAGAGAATTTATTTCATTTGGAGAATCAGAGTCATGTAATATTAAAAAGCAATCATTTTTAATTTGTCTCGGGCTTTCTGCCACAAGTTCTATGCATTTTGCCCTGTGTTAGGCTGGGAGGATTGTATACCTTCGTACATTCCAAATGATGTTTAGCATTCACTGACTTTTCTTAATTTAAGCATCAATAAATTTGACACCCAGTTAAAATTGCCACATCCCTGTGGAAAGCAATTTGGAAAAACATTTTAAGAGACACAGAATGTTCACAGCCTTTGACCCAATTATCCCACTGTTGGAAATTTAAGGAATAATTCAGAAGTAGGAAAATCCTCTTATTAACTAAATAATTATTTCTAATGCAAAAATGTTTTACATCCAAAGTAAAAGAAAACTTCAGTGGATCATGATGTATCAACTAGAAAAGCTGTTGAATAGTCACTAAAATAAGTATGAAACTATGTAACTACACAAAATATATTTATGGCATAATGTTAAGGCATCAAAGTAGAATGCAAATTTACATTTGCTTTATGATTACAATATGAAAAACAATACCTGCATATGAACTAGGACTAGAGAAAACACAAACATGGTTTGTTTGATGAGCTGAAATGTAGAATTATTTAGAGTGATCTAATGGAGGCTCTATTTCTTTCTTTAATGAATGTTTATTTTTATGGCGGTGTTTATAAGCTTAAAATAGATAAGAACATGTGATTTTCCCCCTTTGTCATACTACTTAAAATAATTTAGGAACTGCATCAGTCATGGTACAGTTACAAGGAAGACAAACATTCCAGCTAAATTAAGCAGAATGGCATTTATTCTGAGATCAAGACATGGGTTGAAAAAACAGACTCTCAGCTGAGTGTTCTTAGGAGTTGCATGCTGATCCCATGGAACTGGGCCATGACAGAGATCAGGAAGCAGCTAACAGAGCTGGAAAGTTCTGCTTACATCAGTGGGCTGCAGGAGGTGATCACCTCTGTATGATCTGCTCCAGTAGGATGGAGCTTCACGCCCTCTTTCCATGTAACCCAGTTCCAAATTTAAGTCATGGACAAGGGAGTCAGACTGACATTCCTAAGTCATATACAAAACTCTTTACAGCTTTCCATATGACAGTAAGATGCCAGAAAGAGGTTCAGCTAGATTATGAGCAAACCTGTCTCTGCATCTGCCATCCAAGATTTGCCAGATAAAATACAAGACACTCAGTTAGATTTGAATTTCAAGTAAACAAAAAATAATTCTTAGTACAAGTATTTCCCAAATATTGCAAGAACTACTTTTATAATACAGAAAAATATTCATTGCTTGCTTGAAATTTAGACTTCAGTAGGCATCCTAATTTTTATTTACTAATCTATGCCAATTCCACTGCCATGGAAACCAAGACAAATTGAAGTCATTCCCAATTCATACAAAGCTTTAGTGATATTTATTCTCATATAATGATTCTCACAAAAGGGTGGCCTTAGATATCTAAGAGAACCCTTTTCCTTAACAAAACAAAGCAAAACAATGAATCTTCTCTTGATGCTTTAAGATTTTTCTTCCCCAAATAGGAAGTAGTATCTTGTAGGCAGATAGAGTATCTATGCTGGATGAGACCCTAGGGAGAATTTATTGCTAGAGACAATGTTTTTTTCTTTTCATTTGACAGAAAATAAGTCAATAAACAGTATCATAGTTAGAAGTCAGGACTCTCACAGTTCAGTGAGGTGCCTCCAAAAAGACAAAACCTCCTAAGTAAGTTCTGATTTACATTCAAACTTAAGTCACTACTACTGAAATGTGGTGTCCTTGTTAAGCCTTTGTAATCACCGAGTGCCAGAGAAGCGGGGAATTATCATTCAGAAATTATTGTAGAAAAATCTCTGGACCAGGGATGGGTTGGATTTTAGCGCTGGAGGTGTTTTTAATTCAGTCAGTAAGATAATTCTTCTGATTCATAGTTCCCTTGTCCCTAAATAAGGTCATTTGTAATTTTCTTGTCTTGCTTACAAGTTGTCATAAAGATCAAATAAGTTCACATGTGCAAGATTTTCTAAAATATGAAGTGTCATATAAGAAGCAATCTCATGGTTAAAATTTCCTAAAACCTTAAATATTCAATATTATTATGATTGGCCCTCTCTCTCTGGGGTGCTTATAATATGTAAAGACTTTAATTTTTCATCATTTAATTCTGGAGAGGAGCAGGTTTAAGTAGTTATAGAAACCTCAAAATAGAAATGGTTCAAACAAGATAAACATATTTCTTGTACAATTATATAAGCTCTGGAGGAAAGTGATCCATGAGATTCAATAATATTTAAGGACACTGGTTTCTTCTATTTTCCTTCTCTAGTATCCTCATTACATAAATTCTAGTCCATTGTTCATGATGGTTGATGAAATCCCAACCATTAAATCTATATTTCTGTATTTAGAAAGGAAAATATTTTGAATAGGATATGCACCTTCCTTTTGAGATCTACAGCCCTCCTGAAGTGTTAGCAGCATTTTTACTGGTATCTTAGTGTCATAACTTGAGTGGCCACACCTTCTTATTGAAAGCAGGGAAATTAAATTGTCATTTCAGGCAAATACATGTTAATCTGAAACCAAGATGTACAGTGTTAAATCAGTCTATCAGTTTCTGCCACAGTAGGTAATCTTCAAATACCTTCCTCTGTGAACTAGGGAATAATTCAATTAAAAATAATAAAATAAAGAAGAAAAGAAAAGACTATAGTAGTCTCAATTTGTTAACCAAATCTGAATTGCTATTCCTTAAGCCTAAATCAAGCATATTTCAATAGTGCAAACCATAGAAGAATGATCAATATAGTTAAGAAAATGGCTACACTGATAATCACTAACTATGTAGAAGGCTGCCACAAGATGGCAGGCTCATTTCTTTAAGGGATAAAATGGCTCAGACAAATGTTTAGGGAAGGAAGATGACAGACAGCATGGAAGATAAAAGTTGTTCAGGTCACTCCTGGCTACTGCCTGGTGGCATAATTCTTTCCCCAGGCAAGACCAATGAACTCATTTTGCAGGAAGTGCCAAGAAACTAAAAGGCAGGATTTTTAATGCTGTAGGTTTTGCCAGGGAAGAAACTAAGAAGGAAGGAAAGGAAAGGAAAGGAAAGGAAAGGAAAGGAAGAAAGAAAAAGAGAGAGGAAGAGGAAGGAAGAAAGAAAGAAGGAAAGAAAGAGAGAGGAAGAGGAAGGAAGAAAGAAAGAAGGAAAGAAAGAGAGAGAGAAAGAAAGAAAGAAAGAAAGAAAGAAAGAAAGAAAGAAAGAAAGAAAGAAAGAAGAAAATGAAGAATAAGAAAATTCACAGTGCACCTGAAACTTTTCACAACTTCTTCCTTTTCCACTCAGCGTGGCCCTCTTTCATGCTACGTTAGCTTACATGAATACTAAGATAAAACCTAGGACATTCTCCTGATGCTTTTTCTAGACTAATGTTTTTTAAAAAGAGAAAACAGATTGATTGTTGTCAAGGGGTAACACGGAAACATACTAGTCGTACTCATATAAAAGTGTCCTAATCTTAAATACATATAAAACCCAAAATATACATTATCTAACCTCCTTTCCAACCTCGACGATTTGACATCAAGCAGTTGGAGTTAACAGACTGGGCTATCAAACTGTGAACCCTCTCATATTGATTTTTGTGACTTTTAGCTGCACCATCATAAGAAATAGGCTGAGCACAAAGAATTCAAAAATTCTAAATTGAAGTTCTATAACAGTTACCCTGTTCTTTTACTTCCTGCCTTTTTTATAAGCTCCTTCTCTCCAACCTATGCATATAGAACAGAAACAATTTGGTTTGCCCTTGAAGGATCACTCCCCCATCAAAAGAAGAACACTGACATTATTCACATTTTCCCAATGTGGATTCATATAATGCTAGTTTTTTTTTTCCAGTTCAGCTTTGAAAGCGTGGAGAGTAGTGAAAGCTCACATTAATAAGCATAACCATTTAATTTCCAAAATTAATGAGTGGAGCTCAACATATTGAGTGCATTGTACCAGAATATCTGATTCCTTTGGAATTGCTCTGAAGCTCAGAGAGAGATGATGACCAAATGGTGCTAAACTAATGATGTTTTCACATTAGGATATGAAAAGAGAGAAACAAATATTGTAGCATGCCGACACAATATTGTTTCAATTTGTTGATGACAAAACACATTTCATCTCAATTAGCAAGTAGACTTCGTTATGAAGTGCTCGTCAGATTGCTAATAAAGAAAAGCTCAATGTGTCTTCAGACATTACAGCAGGACAGTGGTGAGAGGTTGTGGAAAGTATTTGACTTGTTTGCTTTAGTCCTACAAAGAACAAAAAGAATCCCTATCTTTATAACTATGAATTTCTGAATAATGCGTATGATTATACTGAGACTTCTGGAAAAATTGAGATGCTATTTCTCAAGATTTGCCAGTGATGATACCCCAATATAGAAACAGTCCCCACAAGATCTCAGCCAACTCCCCACTCCATCCACCCCCACAACCCACACAAACAGTACATCACTCCCTGGCACTTGCTCCAAATTTCTCTCTCCCAAATATTTTTGATAATATTCATTTTTTTAAATTCAGTACTTAAGGATTACTCATATATGTATACTCTCTCTTCCCTGATTGCTGGACTTCTGGATAACTGACCTACATGGCCAGTTTTCATATGTTCATTTATTTGATTGTTGTTTTGATTTGAACAGCCAAACTGCCTTAGCATCTTGTATTGAGATTACTTCTGCCACTCATTTCCTCCTCCCTTTCTGCAGCTTAACTGATGGGCAGATTCTATGCACTCAAATTATCACTGGCATCAATTTTTTAAATCCAAATCAACTTACTGTCCACCTCAGTCCATTTTATGTTTGAGCCAATTGCCTATGATCCTCAGTATTTATTGAGGGCCTTCCTCACCCTAAGATTTTTAAACGAAGCCAGGGATTTAGCTCAGCAATTCTGCTGCTTGCCTCGCAAGCACAAGGACCCAAGTTCGATCCCCCAGTACCAAAAAAACCCAGATTTTTAAATGATGAGCTTCCGCCCTGAAGCAATATCTGCCTTTGCAAAGCCTACAGTGTGCTGTGAGTGCTTCCCCTCTTAATTGGGCCTTTCATTCACCACCACCAGCTGCAACAGAGAAGATAAACTGAACAGACACATCCTGCCCACCTTGCCAGGGGCTACCCACTAAAGGGGAAAAGATAATGCTTTTTGGCCCTTTGTGACTTTCTTTTTAAAATTAACTGGATCTCAAGTAGGGTTACAATATGATCATTCCTGGCTGAAAAATCCAGACTGAATTTTCTGGCAAAAAATAAATAAATAATATGCCATAAATTTGACTTGTCTTATGCTGATCCAGAGCTGATCCTCTTAGCAAAGAATGAAGTGATCAGCACATGTTAAGGACCTTTTCTATCAGAGCTAGACAGTAACTGTATCTAATTTTCTTTTACATTATACACACTGCCTTATCCTCTTAATCCCAAACATTGATGATCTGCCAGTCAGTGATTCTGGTTGACGAATGTGACCAGACATGGGGAGTTTTATACTTATGCTGATATTTAGTACAAATAGGTAAAGTACTAATTTGGATTATAAAATTTAAAATTATAATCATCATTACAGTTCATATGGAGTTTTTATTTACAGAATCTGAAGTATTTTCCTCTGATCTGGTGTAGTATATTCCTATGTTCTAACTCATTTTCTCTCATCTCCCAGAATTTTGTAAGGAAAGATACAATTGATTATGATTTTACTTTTGCAACTCGTCTTGTATGGTACAACTTGGTGTAGTTGACTAACATGGTCATTCATTTAGAATCAATATTTACTGAGAATTTATTTCATACCAGGGACTGTGTTACACTCTGGGGACTGAAACTTAAATAAAACTGACCCAATCTCCAACCCTGAGCTTTTAAATATCTTACATCCACCTCAAAATAGACTCCAGGGTTCAATTTCTCAATTTTCTGTCCATTTCTTTATTCACTAAGATATGATCACTTTAATATTTGAATAACATTTAATTACCTGGTATTTCCTCAACTCTTAGAGTAGGATGGGATGTGTTGCCAGAACTTTTTCAGATATCATTAGTTCAGCAGCAAAATTGCTATAGAGATGAAATGTTGGGAAACTACAGATCTAATATTGTTTCCAAATTCTTGTCATCTTTGTGAAAATTTCTTAACAGAACAAATAAATTCCTTAAAAGAAAATTAAGGAAAGGCTTCCGGGTTGCCATAGCACTACTCCCATTGAAGACAAGGTGAGCCTCATAAGCTCTGACAGCACCCTCCCACCCCCATCGAATGAGAAGACACATAAACAAGCCTCAAAACCAGACTTCCACATCACCTACAGCAACCCCAAAGGGAAATGAGATGGAACACTCTGATACTCAACCACCTGGACTCCCTGAACTGGCAAAAAAAGAGGATTTGGACAAAATGAAATTAGAAATAATTTCTCAGAAAACAGCAGAGATTGTACCCATAGTGCAAGACATGATTAATAAATCTAGAGAGGGCACAGATTAAAAAAAATAGAGGAACTGAGGAATATGATGGAATCCCAACATAGGAAATAAATGGAATCCATAAAACACATGCAAACAGATTTCTAGGAGATTAAAAACTCCATTGAAAGTCTACACAGCAGTGTGAACCAATGTGAGGACAGAATTCCAGATACAGAAGATAAGATTGCAATTAGTGACCAGGAAAAGAAAAATTGCTTTAAAATTGTAAGGGTCCATGAGAAATCAATCCAGCAGCTGCTAGACGATGCAAAGAAGAATAACATAAGACTGATTGGAGTCAATGAAGAAATAGGAGAGAGTGCAGATGACATAAAAAAACTGTTCACAGAAGTGATGGCAGAAAACTTCCCAAGCAGGGGAAAAGAACTTGACATACAGATAAGTGAGGCTTATAGGACTCCAAATAGCCTTGATCAAAAAAAATCTACACATAGGCATATAATTGTTAAGATTCTAGAAACCCAACAGAAGAACAAAATTTGACAAGCAGTTAGAGTAAAGAAACAAATCACATACAAAGGAAAGTCCATCAGAATCACAGCAGACTTCTCAATGCAAACCTTCAAGGCAAGAAGAGCTTGGAGAGATGTATTCTAAGCCCTAAAGGAAAAGAGCCTCCAACCTAGATTGATGTACCCTGCAAAACTATCTTTCAAAATTAATGGATAAATAAGATACTTTCATAACAAAGCACCTTAGGAACTTCATGAATACCAAACCAGCACTCCAAAAAATTTTAGACAATATCCTAGGAAAAGACAATGAGGATCACAACCCCAAGAAGCACAGCAAAATGAACCCATCAAGCACAACAAGAAATTGAATGTAAAGGGGGAGAATCCAAGAGACAGAAAAAGTCATGAAAATGATAAGTCAATACATATCAATTATAACCATCAACTTTAATGGTCTCAATTCAACAATCAAAAGAAATAGACTGGCAGAATGGATCAGGATGCAAGATCCAACAATATGCTGGATACAAGAAACACACTTAATTAAAAAGGAAACTCATAGCCTGAAAGTTAAACTGTGGAAAACAATACTCCATGTGACAGGAACCCAAAAAAAGCAGGAGTAGCTATGCATTTTGCAGATGAAGTGGATTTCAAACCAACGCTGATTAAGAGAGACAAAGAAGGACACTACATTCTTGTAAAGGGAACAATCCAAGAGGAAGAGATGACAATCATACATACTTATGCACCAAACACTAGTGTGCCCAACTACATAAAACAAATACTAATGGACATAAAAATTCATATAAGCACTAATACAATAGTAGTGGGGGACCTCAGTACCCCACTGTCACAAATGGATAGATCAACTAGATAAAAAACAATTAATGAAATACTAGGACTCAATCAAACTCTTGAACAAATGAATTTAACAGATGTTTACAGAGTGTTCCAACCCACAAAAGCAGAATACACATTCTTTTCAGCTACACATGGTTATTCTCCAAAATAGACCACATACTCACTCACAGAACATATTTAAGTAAGTGCAAAGGAATTGAAGTATTCCCCTATATATTATCAGACCATAGTATGATGAAATTGGAGATCAATAGCAAAAGAAACTGCCAGAATTACATAAACACATGGAAACTGAACAACACGCTTCTGAATAATCAATGGGTCACAGAGAAAATTAAAGAAGAAATCAGACAGTTCCTTCAATTAAAAGACAATGACAATAAAACATATCTGAATCTATGGGACACAAAGAAAGCAGTCTTACAAGGGAATTCATAGCAGAGAAAACTCATATTAGGAAAACAGATAGAACCCAATTACAACCTGATGCTGAACCTCAAGCTTCTAGAAAAAGAAGAGCAGGACAACCCCCAAGCTCATACAAGGGAGGAAATTATAAAGATCAGAGGAGAACTCAGTTCAGTGGAGACTAAGAGAACAATACAAAAAAAATCAATGAAGCCAAGAGTGGATTCTTTGAAGGAATAAACAAAATTAACAAACCCTTAGCCAAACTTATCAGAAAAAGGAAAGAAAAGGCCCAAATCCATGAAATTAAGAATGAAAAGGATGAAAATACAATGGACTCTGCAGAAATCCAGAGGGTCATCAATACTTACTTCGAGAACCTATATGCCAATAAGTTGGAAAAAACAGAATGGACAGATTCCCAGATATGTATGAATTCCCAAAGTTGAACAAAGAAGACCTAAAACTTCTAAACAACCTAATGTCAATCAATGAAATTGAAAATGTAATTAAAAACTTACCAACTAAGAAAAGCCCAGGTCCTTATGACTTCACTGCTGAATTCTACAAGACATTTAGAGAGGAACTACTGTCACTTGTGTTTAAACTCTTCAATGAAATTGAAAGGGAAGCAATACTCCCCAATTCATTCCTGGAAGCAAGCATCACCTTGATCCTCAAAGCAGAGAAAGACCAAACCGAAAAAGAGAACTATAGGTCAATCTCACTAATGAACATGGATGCAAAAATCCTTAATAAGATACTGGCAAATAGAATGCAGATCATCAAGATCATACACTCTGACTAAGTGGGATTCATGGCAGGAATGCAGGGAGGGATGGTTCAACATACACAAATCAATCAATGTAATACACTATATCAATAGAGCCAAGGACAAAAACCATATGATCATCTCAATAGATACAGAAAAAGCATTCGACAAAATCCAACAAGCATTTATGATGACAACCCTACAAAAAATTGAAATAGACAGTCTCTATCTCAATCTGATAAAAGTCATCTATGAAAAACCGACAGCCAATATCATACTAAATAGTCAAATACTAAAATCCTTCATACTAAAATCAGGAACAAGACAAGGATGTCCACTACCACCACTTCTGTTCAATATAGTCTTGGAAACATTAGCCATGGCAATTAGACAAGAGAAAGAAATAAAAGGAATACAGATAGGAAATGAAGAAGTCAAATAGTCATTATTTGCAGATGACATGATACTCTATATAGAAGACCCCAAGAACTCCACCAAAAGTCTTCTAGACTTAATAACCA
>NW_004624753.1:9404433-9424255 GCF_000247695.1 Heterocephalus glaber
GCTATTCCCCTGCTGGGTATCTTCCCCCCAAAATTAAAAGAATCATACTGCAGTGATATATGTGTGCCCATCTTCATAGCAGCACAATTTGTAATAGCTAAGCCTTGGAAACAGCCCAATTGCTCATCAAGTGGAGACTGGATAAAGAAAATGTGGGGTTTTTTTATAAAATGGAGTACTACTCAGCCATAAAAAATGAGAAATTAGAGATATTTAAAGCTAAATGGATGCACATTGAGGCAATACTCTTAAGTGAAATAAATAGGACACACATGTGTAAACACCATATAGTTTCTCTAGTGTGAGAAACTAAAAGTGTAAATAAGGACTAAAAGGTATAATAGACAATGTGAAATAGGAAGAAAAGGGGCAAAGGGGAAGGGGAAGTGGGAGGTCTGGGGGAAAAGAAAGAAGGGAATGGAATTAATATGAGAAAATTAAGAAATGGAAACAAAGTCTTTGTAAATAGAGAGGGATGGAGGGGTTGAAGGGAGGGCAGTGGAAGCTGGAAAAATCAAAATCAAGAGAGATTATGGAAAGGTGCAAATTTCCAATGATGAATGTCATTATATTGTATACCTAAAATGTACCAATAAAATTACATTTTTTAAAAAAGAAAATTAAGGAAATATTCTTAACTTAAAAGCGGTATCTCTTTTTGAACACGTTGGTATCTTTTAAAGTGTTTTGCACATGGTCACCAGTAAGTGAATGGCACTTTGGATGAACCTACACTCCATGACAACAGAAACTCTGCCACTTGTCTTTACTTCTCTATTTCTGGCTCATAACATAAAGCCCAGTTCTTATGGTTTGTGACTAGCTGTCCCCTCAAAGTGTAATACAAATGAGGTAGGACCTTTTCAGACGTAGCTGGATCTAGAGTGTGTGATGCTGGAACTGATTCATGTTCCATGCTAGGCTCAAGGGCATTAAGATTAAGAGTGAGTGCTACCACCCTAAGTAGCCTGGATAAGATAAAAGGGGAAGAAAGATGCTATTAAGCTTCCCTTGTTGCTTTTGCTACTGTGTGGGCATCAGGTACTGTTTCTCCTCCGCAGTGCCCCTCTACCAAGTGCCACTCTGCCTTGGAGCCAGCCAGTTATGGACTGAAACCTCTACAAACTGTGAGTTAAGTAAACCCTTTGCCTTCAACTTTGTGTGTTGGATATTTTGTCTCAGCAAGGAGAGAAAATTAACTGAGACACTAGTGCTTAATAAATATTTGTTTAATGAATATATACAGTTTTCATGATAGTGAAATGCTGATTATTATTTTTTAAATGGAAAAAAATCACATGAAATTCTTCAGTAAAAAAAGTTTTGTGATAGGTTTAGTCCCATAGCAATGAGTGGCAATTTATTTATGTGATAATTTCTTAAAAGAATTGTATCATACTAAGGACAGTCTGTATTTTGTAGATCTATATCTACCTCTAATTCTAGAAAATTCTTATTCACTATCTCTTTGAATTCTTCCTATTTCTTTATTTTCTCTTTCTAGATGCATGTTAAATATATGTGGGAGCTTGTCATTTAGTTTCCATCTTTAACCTATCATGTGTTTTATCTTTTTCTCTCTTTTCACCATATTTTGATGAGTTTTCTTGTTTCTGTTAGTTCATAATTAGTGTAACTATCTCATCTACTCTTTAACATATTAAGTGGTAAATTAAAATAATAATATATTTTTCATTTTCAGAAATTGTCTTTTTTTCAACCCACTTGCTTTGTTTTATATCTTATTATGTTATCATATTTTTATTTCCATCGCCCTTTGGATTGTACTTTTAAAGAAAATTATATGAATCTCAGCAATGCATTTGAAGCTCTTGCAGGACTTAAATGTGATTTTGTCACCTCCCACGACACTCCTGGCCTGTGTGGTCTAATGGCCAACTGGAAGCTTTTCCATTTGTTCTGCTCAGTGCCCCTGGGGCTGCACTAATGGGCATTATCACATCGAGTTTCTCAACAGCTCAACATTATCTTTTTCAACTCTGAATAAAATAAAGCCCAGCTTAGACCTACAAATTCCCAGAGGTGATTTTTTTCTTCCTCACACAACCAAGACTATGTCAGATAGTTTTTCTTATAGCCTATTTTTGCTGGTAAATATATACACTTTTTCTTAGTCTATCTTTTTACTAAGTGCTATGATTCTGAATTTATATGAAGTTAGTGGCTTTCTCATCTCATGGAGCTCACATTTTTGTCTTCCATCCTCAAGGGGAGATGAAACCTGGTCACTAAATCCAGCAAATGCCACTACTGCTCAGCTATGTGGTTTGCAGCTTCCTCTTAAGAGGGATTTTCCTTTTCTATCTTTAAAACACAGCCATGTGAAGTGTCTTACATTACATTTTGCCTAGCAACATTTTTAGAAGGATATTGAGATATCCTGATGGATCATACTGCTAAAAATAGAAGTCCTGCAAGCTATTTTTAACTCTCCTTTGTTATTTCACTCTTGATCCTGGCACACATTCATTGTCCTGGCTGCCACTTTCATGTGAGATGAAGGCAAAAGAAAGATGACAGATGAACTGTTCTCTTCCCAGATGCTGCTGCAGGACATCTGCACTCCAGTCAAGGCACCCTTCATCTTCTAGAGGCTTCGTTTGCAGTACTGCTGCTACCTGCACTGCAGGGGAGGACTTAGGTGTCATTGCTGCATCGGTACAGATCCATGCTAATCAGTCTATGTGAATGGTACTGAACCTTTACTTCATCACTCTTTTTACAATGCTATCTGCCTCTCTGGTGTACCCTTGACTGGCATCCTTCTTTAAGTCAAGAACATTTTCCTTGATGAAAAGCTTAACATCTCATACAACCAAGTAGTGTAGAAGCACTCATGTCAAGACTGGGCCGACGGAGGAGGAGGACAGACTCTAAGTCTTTCAAAAACAAATAATACATCCCTGTTTTCAAGCACTTATTTTTTCCCAAACCAGTTTCCAATGAAAGACTATGTTTCTTCTTGTTTAAATGGAAGCTATGTGCTTTAAAGATGTGAAAATGAGAAAAGAAAAGTCCTTAAAAACATCTTCCTGAATGATAATCTCCCACAGCATTCAGTTGCCCCATGTTCCTGATAAGTTAAAAATCAGTGGCAATTATTTTCACAGAGGAAAGAGGAAAGGTGACTTAGAAAGAATATGACAAATGCTTAGAGAAATCTGTATATTTATCTTATTCTTAAGCCTACTCTTTTCAACTCCCACTCTCTTCATATTTACGGACAAAGGAAAAGGTGAAGAGAATTTTAAAGGCCGCATGATGCACAGGCTGATTAAAAGCAAAAGCCACATCTGCTGACAATTGACAAAAGATCATTTATTTAATTGGACTCCAAGTGACAAAAAGGTGAGATGATTATCAAAGAGATGACTCCTTTGTTCCAGCCTCACTGTTTTAGTCATTTCAAATAAAGAGGGAACCTTTTCAATTTCCCTAGGTTGTCAGCCTGAAGAGGTTTTTCAGTATTAATCCAGGTAATCAGGATCAAGAATCCTGTTTGCCTCCTTCACAGAAGGAAAAGATTATGGGCCACTGAAATGTAAGTGGTAGAAATGCTGAAGGTATTACCTCTACACCATGCCAATGAGACACAGGGAAGAAAATAATCAGTCTGTACAGGTTGGCTCATCCATTCTTATTCAGAGTTTTAAAAATCACAGTTCAAATAAGAAACCTCCAACTTCTTCACTCTCATTAGAGTAACCAGCAAAAGAGTTTAATTTACAACTGCTAGAATTGTGACCAAGGAGCATAAGGGTTCTGTTATAGAAAAATGGACTCTGCAGACAAACATGTATTCATTTTCTTTGTGACTGATATATGAGAGAGAGAGAAATGAATTTAAGTTTACCAAGAGCATCTAATTCATGTGATACAATGAATTAAATATTTTATTCCTGGGATAATTCTGTGATAAGAAGAAATTCTTCATAAGTCTAAATCACTTGGGAAAACTATCATTTATGTCTGGAAAATTTCTGTGTTTGATTTAAAAGTAAAAATGAAATGAAACTTCAACTCCATGTGAAAATGATACAGTGTTCTCTGTTTAAAGCTCCAACTGCCATTGGCCATTCTGAGCAAAAATGGTCTCCATCAAGAGAATGCCTAAGTGGCTCAGGGCAGACGCATCACCAGCAACTTCCATCAGATAAGAGGTCCCTTTAGAAAAAGGGAAATCATTCTGTGACCCCCTTTATGACAGATGATGCTTTTCACCTTGTTAAAGGACTCTACTTCTACAGGATAGATTTGGATTAGATTTGGAGAGACTAAAAGCAAGATGGAAGCAAATGGAGATTTTTCTTTTGAAGATTTATACTACTGTCAGACTAAATTTTAGCTAAACAATAATGGACAAATTCAGTCTACTCTGGAGAGGTGGCAAGAACACGCTCGCCAGGCTGTGGGAGAGGACAGTGACATGGCACAGCCAGATAGAAGCAGCTGGCACACTTTGACTCGCCAGCCACTCTGTTCTGGATGAGCATAGGTCTGGGAAGACATGAGTCCCCAACGTTGCCCACAAGACTTGTGTCCACAGGAGAGATGGAGAATTCTCAGATGGTGGACAGATTGGGCCAAAGCATAGAGTAGCTCTCCACTAAGGGGGCTGCTCTGCAAGTGACCTTTGGAACCGTCTGCAGGAGGAGAGGCCAGATGGACACTCTTGCCAGTTCAGTACTGCCTCTCAGAACATCTTGTGTTTATATTTAAAAAGGGAGAACACCCATGTTTGGAGGGACCCAGTGGATAGGAACCCCCTGAGCAGGGACTCACTGGGCATGGACCTGGACTCTGAGCATAAATTCCACATACTGGAAGAACATCTTCCTTTGACCTCAAAGAACCTGTTGCTGTGCAGTATACTACTGATATGGGATTCCTGGTTGGCAGGAATATACCAACAAGCCACATTTGAGACCAAAATAATGATTTCATTGTAAATATATTCTATAGGATGAAACTCGAAGAAGGCAGAAAACCTGGGGGTTCAGTGCAGGCAACGTGTCAGCTCTGCAAGGACCCAGAAAGAGATCATTGATCATTTTTCTCTTCCCTCCCAGCATGGAAAGGCCATTGCAGTGGGCAAAAGTAATTTTACACACAAATCTACCAGTCTCAGAAGGATAAAACGTAACCTGTCTGGTGAGTTCACCCACTAGAGCCCTCCTGAGATCACTTTTGAATCAGACCCAGGTATGCTAATTCCTGACAACCATTAAACTGGATTCAAAGCTCTGTGATCTGTCGCTTAATATGTCCAACCTTCTAACGGAGTAAGCAAGAAATTTCCAAGCTATGTCTCATAAAACTTCAAGTATTTCCTGAAAGGAAAAGTTTCTACATCAAAAGTATCTTCAAGATTCTGGACATAGTATCCCTCCCTTAGAGGGTCAAATGTGTGTTAGGATACTGAAAGCTCTGAGGAATCCAGAAACAAAATAAGATTAAGTTCATTTAATTCAATGATTGCCAAACTTATCTGAGCACTGGACTCTTTATGAAGCAACTAATAAAAGCTCTTAGATCTCCACTGATCATAGCTTAATAGACAGTAGTCAAGCAGGGGTGAGCACCATTTATATACTGCTCAACACTCAGAAACTCAGCCGTTTCCCATTAGCTCATGGCGTTTGCTTTTCTGTTCATTCATAAATTATTGCTCCAAGTAAACTATATGTCACACCGTAATGGTTGCTAGATATTACATAGGTAAATAGAATAGATATGCATTCAGCCATTTGAGGGTGGTAGCAGACAGTAACCAGTTACCAGCAAGTTTAATGATGAAAATAAAAAGACCAAAGAAATATGGTCAGAGAAGCCCTGGAATGAAGACTCATCTTGAGGTATAGGATAAGAGCAACCATGAAAAAGCTAGAAACAAAGTCTGCTTTATATTTTAGCAGAACAACTAAAGTTGTGTGCCCTTTGGCGGAACATTATTTTTGTTCTCCATACTGGAAACCTATAACTGAACTGGTACTGGTTATAAGGAACTTACAGCAATGAAAGACTTCCAAATTCAAAAAAGCTATCTTCTTGCTCTTCTATAATTATAGAATTATAACCTAGAAATTTCCCTTAATATAAATTTCTTACATTTTCCTGTGTTTTTTCTCATCCTATTCATTAAATTCTTGTTTTATAGGAAATGACCTAGAGATAGTAAATGAGGGCAAAGACTATGTATCTGTCTTAATCACTATCCGGCCAGATAAGAGATGCTGGAAAACTATTTTTTCAAAATGAACAAAATAATTTATTTTTACAATGTGCCTTGGTCCCCAAGAGGCAATCTGAACATATCATGGAATCTACTATAAATATCTTCCTGGGTGATATAATCTTCATGTTTTACTTTGTTTTTAAGTATGAAAGGTTTGTGTGTATCGATTAGGGACACACAATAGAATTGGTATAAACATTTTTTACATGATTTAATATCTAACACTGGTCAAATGAGAATGAGGAGCTGTTGGTCAAAGGACACAAAATTCCAGTTAGAATGGAAAAATAAATTCAAGAGATCCACTGCACGAAACTGTGACTGTAACTTATGACAATGTGTTGCATTTTTGAAAATTGCTGAGAGAGTAGATTTTAAGTGCTCCCACCACACACAAAAACTACGTGAAATAAAGTATATGTCAATTAGCTCTGTCTCACAGTCTATGCATATTTTAAAACATGTTATACATAAAAATACATAAAATTTTAACTTTTAGTTTGAAAATAACAAATAAATGAATGAACAGAACAAAAAAATGCATCAAGCAGTATTTCAAAGCTGAGGTGACGACTTCATGCATGCATTCCATTCTTTAAGCATAAAGAGATTTTTAAGGCAATTTATGCGAATCAGCAGTCTTTAAGCTTAAGGTTATAACCTGCATTTATGTTATGAAAACAATTCTCTATAAGTATAATATTACTCAACTAACATCTGTAAGGGAAGCAAGAGTTTTTTTCCTCTGCATATAATAGGTTCAGACTGGGACTTTTAGATTACCAAAAGACAGATTAACAAGAGAAAAATATATACATTATATGTATTTTTATGTATACACGGGACAGTTTGCTTGAAAAATGAAGACCCAAAGAATCAAAAGCTTGGAAATCAGGTTGGACAAACAAGAGTAAGTTGTGAAAAAATGACAAGACTAAAGATTTGGACTAAGGCAATTAATTGTGGAAAAGCGACTAGGCAGACACGAGTTTAGTTTAACAAGATTTGTTTTTGTACAGATTCTCTGGGCCTCCATTCCCCAACTCTGACAACAAGAATGCTGTTTTTCCTCCAGGCAATTTTTACATGGGAGTTTTACCTCCTGCTTTCAGGAAGAAGAAGAAGAAGAAGAAGAAGAAAAGTCAGAATGCCCTCCTTGCATCTGCTGTTTCGGAAATGCCTTTCACTCAAAATAATCCTTGTGCCAAAGTGGCAAATTCTGGGGTGGGGGGTGGTACTGGAGATTGAGCCCAGGACTTTTGCACTGAGCTGGATCCCCACACCTATCACTTCCAAATCTTCAACAACCTCCTGGATAAAAAGGATCTGGGAAAATGAGGCCAAGTTGCAATGAAGTTAAGGATGACTGAATCAGATGGAAGAAAGGACACTAGTGAGGTTTGCTGTTCAATGTTTTGTCTTGTTTTTCACATTTCCACAAAATTCACTGTAATCTACAGGGTCACACAGAAAATAGGAATTGAGGGTCATGAATAAAGTGCATGCAAACTGCTAAACCTAAGCAGTAGCAGATGGCTGGATGAGGCACAGACTCGCACACGGCCTGGGAAATGTGGACAGACAGCACTCATGTTGCCTTCAAAACTAAACTGAGAAATTCACAGTCAATTATGGTGACATTTCTCCTCAGCCAAGTAACCAAGTGAATAATGAGAGAATAAACGAGCACTTTGGGGAAAAGATATCTAATAATTAACAAACCACTCTGACATATTAGAATTCAACTTTGCCAAATGATTTAAGTGCTGTCATTTTATAAAGCCAAACAAAAACTAAAGCAAACATCTTGGGATTTTAAAAATTGCTATGCAATAAAATTAAAAACAATTCTGACAAATATCCTCCGTCTAAAGCTTACTTTTTCAGTCTTATGAATGTGAGTGAGCATGTGTGTGAATGTTTCCACACGTAAATTCTATGTGTGTGTACATGTGTGTGTATATAATTTGGTGATCTCTTAGCTGCTGCAGTGGCATTCTTTGTGTTGCATTCTTTTCTTTTGCCTGCATCATATATGGTACAGTCTCCATTTTATCTCTTCATCTCATGACATGCATGTGGTGTTAGTGAGAATATAGATTTAACATGCACTTAGGTGGAATTATATTCTGGAAACCTAGGAATGGCTGAGTACTTTGTTACCAACCTTCTGCATCCCCAATCAGACTCTTTGGGTATATACTATAAAAAAAAACAAATCTGACTCATTTCTGCAGAGAGAGAGCAAATAGCAGGCCTGCCCAAGGTGATCCAGTTACTGGCCAGTCCTCTAGCGTCTTGAAGAACCAAGTGGGAGGTGTAGACTCTGGAGAGGACTCAGAAACCTCTTTGTACTTTGTAACACAAAATGACTCTAATGTCCAGCTAAAAGGGGCCTTTTTCCATCGTACTGACCTGGCATGAATCAGGCTTTTCTTTATTAGGAAAGCTGTTAGAATATATGCACTTACACTGAAACAAAACTGGAAGATGTACAAATAAAATATTAAAAATGACTTTTTTGGTGGTGAGATTTTATTTATATTTTCTATTTTTATGCATTTCTGTATTTTTTAGTGGATATGTCCTATTTTTATAATCAGGAAAGAATTTCTGGGTTTTTTTTAATACTGTTCTGTAATATTGGCTTTCACCTTTAGTTCATGGTCATATTCAAATGATATTCAGTGAATCTCATGAAAGACACAGTTTTTTAACTGGAGTTTTTAACTTTTGATTTGGCAGGCAAACAAGATCTAATTCTCTCATTCAGTATTATTGTGTTATTTCTATCACTGTCACCACTGCATAAGTTCTTTTCTTTCTTTTTGGTACAGGGATAGCACTGAGCTACATCTCCAGTCCTTTTTATTTATTTATAATTTTTTTGGTAGTAACAATAACTTTTACTGAGCACTTATATATGTCACACATTCTAATTTCATTAAAAACAAAGGAATAACTTAAAACTTTCTTTTAAAATTTAGATTAATTTTATTGGTACAATTTAAATATACACAATAATCACGTTCATCAAAGGCCATTTGTACCTGTGCATGGTATATCTTGATTCCTTTTATTCTCCCAATCCTCTCCCTTCCTTTCAACCCCCTCCTTTACAAAAGCTTTGTTTCCATTTTTTTTCTCTCATTTTTGCCTTTTCCTTTCCTTTTCCATCCTCCCTTTCACAGTTTCCCTTTCATTTTGAACAATTTCTTCCTATTTCACATTATCTATTATACATTTTTGTCTTTATTTACCCTTTCAGTTTCTCATACCAGAGAGACAATATAATATTTACCCTTTTATGTCCAGTTTATTTCGCTTAAGAGTATAGGCTCAAGTTGCATTGTTTTAGGTATAAATGCCTCAAGTTTATCTTTCTTTATGGCGGAGTAGTAATCCATTCTATAAAAAAAATCCCACATCTTTTTTATCCATTCTTTGGTTGTTGAGCATTTGGGTTGTTTCCAAGCTTTAGCTATTATAAACTGTGCCACTATAAATATGGGTGCATATATATCATTATGATATGATGCTTTTAATTTTTCAGGAAGATACCCAACCAGAGTCTTGCTAAGTCACTTAGTTGCCCAGAATGGGCTGGAACTTGCAATCCCCCTATGCCAAGTCTTCCATAATGCTGATATTAATCAGCATGTGCCACCATGCCTGGCTATAATTTCTCATCTTTTATCTTAGTAATAGTAGCTAGTTATATTAATTAAAACCAATGTACAATTTTAAAATATTTTCCAGAAAACAAAGAGCGGGGCTTTTTTTTCTTTTCTGGTACCAGAAATCGAACTCAGGGCCTCATGCTTGCCAGACAGGTGATGTGCTGCTGAGCAACATCCCTGGCCCTCCAGAAAACAAAAGAAAAAATTTATTTTTCCACTTATCTGTCATGAAATTTGTCTCTTTATTGACGCACACAGGGTTTACAGAAAAATGAGTGAAAAAACTCCCCTGTCCCAGGGCACTGCAATCTAGTGAGAGACACTAATAAATTGGCCATCATAATCACACACTCATACACACACACACACACACACGCACACATGTACACAGCCACAATGTCAGGAAAAACAAAAAGAAACTGCAGAGATGATATTTAAACTTACTCTTAAAGAACAAGAGAGTTCACCTAGCACTGTAGATGGAAGTGTTATGGTTTAAATGTAAAAATGGTTTAAATGTGAAAGGTCCCCCCATCTCACTGCACTCAGAGGTGAGGGGAAATAGGTGTGCTATACTCGTCAGTGGTTTGATCTATTGATGATCCACAGCTGGATGTGCAGTTAAGTGCTGGAATCTGCTGACAGGTCACTGGCCACAGCGGTGGCGGGGACCCATGAAGGTATACGCTTGTCACTACCTCAGGAATATTCCCTTCTCTCTCTCCCCACCGAAGCTGCCATGGGATGAGCAGCTTTCCTCTGCCATGCCCTTCCACCGTGCCATTTCTGCTTTGGAGCCAACCAACCATGAGATGAATCCTCTAATAACTGAGCCAAAACAAACCTCTCCTCCTTTAAGTTTTGCATGCCCAGTATTTTGTCCAAGCAACAGGAAAATGACTAAGACAGGGAAGAAGTGAAAAGATCTGCCCAGCAAAAGTCCGACGATTCTCAGTTATGAGGCTGCAGTGAGGCTTTCAGGACATCTCCACTAATTCAGAGTGTTTGCAACATAGAGTACACAGAGTACTGTGAGTACAACAGAAGATGAGTGTGGGATGGAGGTCACCAGGGTTTTACAATTCTACTTTGAAGAGATTTATTTAACTCTTTAGCCAATGGGCAGCCAGTAAACACTTACAAAGTTAGAAATATCAAAGTTACTTTACACTACACATCCAAATTCAATAAATCCAGTTTTCCTCCCAAACTGCCTCTTTTCTGGTGTTCCATATTCCAGAGAACTGCATCATCATTCCTGTTGTCTCTTAAGCCAAAAATATATGCAGCATCCTTGACATTAAGTCTTCCTAATCATCTTTGTGTCCATTTTGTCTCCAAATCACCACTAAAATGTCTCCCCAACCCATCAGTTCATTTCTCTTCCATTTTCATTATCCTGGTCCAGGTTGCCATCTGAACTATGATGGTAAAGACCTATTTTACTTCCTCACAGGCAACCATTTCTCCTCCAGTCAGATGTTTACCTCAAAACCAGAGCTAGCTAAAATGCAAATTGAATCCTGCCTGTACTATGTTTAAAGACTATTGTTGAAAACTTAAAAGTGGCCAGTAAGAACCTGTGTAGTTGGACCCTTGCTACCTATCCCAGCTTTCACAATCATTCTCTTGACTTCTACCAAGCTGGTTTTCTCTCAGCTCTTCAGACATGTCAAGCATCTGTTCCAGCATCCCCACCCGTGACCCCACTCTTATGACATATGCTGCTTCCTCTGTCTGGATTAACCTACCTCCCCTGTCTGTGTATTGTCCCTCTGTCTTCTGTTGTCACTTTCACTTTCGAAGCCTAACCTTTCCTGGCATCACAAGAAAGTCAAGTTTTTTTCTTATATATTTATATCTTCTTTGATATAGTGACTTGACTGTATGTCCTTCTATGAACATTCCTTCTTATCATTATTGTATTTCTGCCATGTAATGGTTTTCAATAAATCTTTTTGAGTAAATTAATGAACAACATTAACAATTTATTTTTTAAAAGTTCATTCTGATAGCAACATAAAAATGAAATTTACATGAATATGATAAAAGGCAAAGCGACAGTTAAGAGATAAGCTTGGTAATCATCCAGAAAGGCTGGTCATTTAGGAATACAGAGGACAGAACAGAGCTGAACCCAATGGAGAAGTAGAATCTTCATTTAAGGGAAAAAATAAGACCCAAGATGCATTATGTAAAGGTACAAGTCCCAATGAGAAATGTAATTGTGCTGTATACCTACAATGTACCAATAAAAGAATTTAACCAAACAAACAAACAAAAAAAACCAGAATAAGTTCTCAGAAAAAAAATGCAGTCCCTGCTAATGTGTTCACTTTGGACCAGTCAAATGGGAAGACACGTGAAATCCCAAAGGCAGGTACAGTAAGTGTCTGGATTTCAGGAATGAGAGCAAGAATTGTGGGTTTGGATTCACCAGTGCGTAAATGACAGCTGAAGAATGAATGAGAGGCCTGTTGCAGGTTGAAATACTGCCTATGGAAATGGCCTTTCTTCTGGCACAGTCCTGAGGTGACAGGCACAGAGCACCACACAGCAAGAGACAGGGAGCACATGCACTCTTCTCCTCTGTCTCCCTCTTATAAAGAAGGCAGTATTCAATCATGGGGGCTCCACCCTGATGAGCTCATCTAAACTTAATCGCCTCCCAGAACCCCGCCTCCAGACTTCATAGTCAGATTGATTTCTACTTGTGTTTTCAAAGGGGACGGATGATGTTCAAACCATTATAGTGTCCACTGGGGGTCAGACAGACCTCTTTCCACTGTAATCATTCAAGAACTCAGGGTGGCTGGCCAGTCTCCACCTCAAATGTGGACAGTTACAGTGTCTCAAGGAGGAGAGTTCCAGAAAACTTCCTATGGCAAGAAGATGCTGTGGCTTGTTAGAGGCCAGTGTCCCTCTTCCTCATAATTTATTGGCTAAAATACATGACGTGTATATATTCACAAAATTATACTGATGAAAATAAAAAGACCAAAGAAATATGGTGTTTTAAGGAGCTTATTCTAGATAAATAGAATAATATTTTTTCTCTATTTGGGGGAGGCAGTTCAGAGAGGAAGGGAGATTTCAGAGCCTGTGTATTTTAAAAGTATCTTTCATGAAATTTAATATAATTCCTACTTTTACTTCCACCCCCTTTGTTGACCCATGATCTAAGGAGTTTGGCTTGACTTCTTTGAGGATGGGAGATAACTATGATTAAAGTGTTACTAACAGCTTCAAGAATGTGTCAACTCTGAACAAACAGAGGTTTTTGTGTTTTAAGTATTTTTTTCTCATCTATGTGTCAGATTCATTAGAAAAGATAGCCAGTATAGAAGAGTCTTAGGTCACAATGAATTTCTGAGAGAATTTAGCAGTGCAGTAATCTATGTCAAAGGAATGGGAAGAGCAAAGCCATCTTTCTAATTTTCAAGTAAGAATTTGACGACTTTGCTATGGCAACTCTATGTTTTCTCTTTTAACCATCCAAATGTAGCCACTTAGCTCTATACACACAAGTGTAGGGATTTACAGGGTGCTTTGTAAGACCCAAGAATGTGTCTATTATGAACCTTTTGCAGAAATTTCCCTTTCACATAGTGTACTTCTGTGAATGGGCTCATCTTCTTAAATGTGAGAAAGGATTAGGGCCATTCAGAGCACTCTGCAAGATGTCTATTAGGGATGCAAATGTGCAGGATATGGACAAAAACAGTAGTTCCACTTGTGAAACATTTGGGTTTGGGGAATTTAACTTAGAGAGAGAGCCCTGTAACTTTCTACTTGAGAAAAGGTTTCTAATTCTTCATATCTGCATTTTCCCTGACTCCATTTCCTCTCCCATCCCCAGATGTGGCTGTGTATTTAGTCCTTGGTGTTCTAACTTTTTTGCTGTACACTGTTTGACATGGAGCTCTCATCCAATTTCTTAGCTTCCCTATTGGCTCTTTCCTATTGATTTCCAATTTACTTCTGCTTCTCTGAGGTTTAATCCAACATCTTTAACTGCCTGCTAGTCATTTTTGAAAATTCAGACATAAGATGTCGAAAATCAAGGCTGTCATCTTATACCTACTCCTACCCACAGAAATATCTTATATCAATAGCAATGAACTCCTTCCTGGTGTCAGTCTTCACTAGCACTATGTTGATTCCTTCACATAGTAACCAAGTGGTATTAACTCCCCTCCTCACCCTGTTTCTCAAATCTGCCTTATCCATCAGCATTTTCTTATCCTCACTAGCTAATCCCTTTGTCAGCTGATGCCCAGGGTTCATGGATTTCTTGCTCTCTAGCCTAAGCCAGGCTCTCAGTACCACTGCTCAATATGTTAATCACCCATAGATGAATTACCACTGACCTCTCTGCAGCTCTCTTGCACATCCTGTGTCCCTCGTTCTTTCCAAACGAGATTGAGAACCCTCATCACAAGCACCTTCAGCTCCCTATTCTCATTTCCAAATAAGCATTTGTATTACCTCCAGCATACCACTTCCTCTGGGTCCTGAATGCTGGTTTTGCTCCCTTTCTTCAGAATTTTATTCCATCATTTATTCTCTGTAGTTCACCTATTTCCACTAGTGCCATTTCCCGCATCTATAAATATGTTCAGATCTTATTCTATAGTTTGAATAAGAGTCCCCCAAAGGCCCACGTGTTGAAGGTGTGGTCACCAGCCCATGGCACTACGGAAAGGGGTGGAAAGTTTAAGAGGTAGCATCCAGGGGGAGGAAGTTAGGTGTCTGGAGGTGAAACCTTGAAGAAGTTATTGGGGCCCTACCCCTTCCTCTTCCTCTTTCTCTCTCTCTTTCAATTCCCAGCTGCCAGGAGGTAAGCAGCTTCTTCTGTCACAAGCTCCCACCATGACACACTGTGCTGTCACAGACTCAACTGGTTGCAGACGGAAACCTTTAAAACCAACAGGTAGCTGGAATAAACCTTTCTTCATTATGAGTTGATTACCTCAGTTATCTTAGTTACTTTCTCATCGCTGAGACACAATACCCAACACCTACAACTGTAAGGAGGAAAGGTTATTTTGGCCCACAATATGTAGGGGTTTCAGTCCAATCATTGGCTGGCTCCCAGGTGGCATGGCAGAGGGACATGGCAGAGGAGGCTTGCTCATGGCATGGCAGTGGGAAGCAGAGTGATCAAGGAAAGTGGGAAGGAAATAGACCCTTTCAGGCCACGCCCCCAGTGATCCACCTCCTCTAACCAGGCTTCACCTCCCAAATCATCAGTGCACTAATCCACTGATGACCTCCAGCCCCCATGATCCAATCACCTCCCCAAAGCCCCACCTATGAGTTCATGAGGCTTTGGGGGGTCATCTAGATATAAATTACAATATCAGACATATGAGAAGTTGACTAATATATCTTGCATCTCCTGAAAAAATTAAAAAATGTATCTATTTTAGCTGTATTAGCTATATTAGGTCTGTCTTTAATATCTGAGACAAATTTTGTAATCAAATTATCTCTGTAGACTTTTAAACTCAATGTTTTCTTCACCTACTTAATCATTTGGCAATGTTTGACCAGCAATTACAATAATAATGAAACCACATTTTCAAGGTTGTCAATATTCTCCTCATAGCGAACTCACTCACCTATTTTAGTTATCTTTTCCCTGACCACACTGTGTGAACATTTAACTCTCTACCTCTTTCAACTCTCTTGTCTAGTTTCCCTGACACTGTCCTCACTGTTAGACAGGTCTTTTTTCTACTCTTGTTACTAAAAAAAAAAAAAAAAAAAAAAAATCAAGGTTTTACCAGTTCTCTAATAGGCTGTCTTCATGGCTCCTCAAGTTTCTTTTTACATCCTTTTATTTTCCTTATCATCTGTGCCTTTTTCCTTATTACTTCTGTTATTGCTAGGTTTCTTTCATTCCTATAGAAATGGATCTCTAATTTTTTGTTTTCCATCCAAATCCTTTTCCCATACATCAGTCATTCATTCATTATCTATGCATTTCCAAACTTTTATATGTCTAAAATCAAATTCATGGTCTTCATTAATGGCCTCCATTTCCTAGATTCCTTTTGTCTTTAATGTCCCAGAATTTGTCCAGTTCCCCGTTTACTAAAAATGTTCTTTTAACCTTTACTATGGTCATACTGTGTCAGTCTAAGAATCTAAGCAGAAAGCTAGAAACTACTCAAATTATTATAAATGAATAGTTAATACCGTAAATGGCTACACAGGTGATGGAAGACCTGAGACGCTGTGCAGGGTTTCTCAAGTTACTTTTGCAGCTCTAACAAAATACTAGACTGGGTAGTGATAATTGACAGAAATTTATTTCTCCCAGTTCCAAAGGCTGGGAAGTCCAAGATCAAGATGCCAGTTTGTTCAGTGTTTGATGAGGCCTTCCTCTGTTTGCTTCCAAAATTGCCACCTGCTGCTGTACGCTCTGGAAGATATTGATTATGTTCCATTCTTTTATGGTAGGAAATGAAGGGTAAAAGGGGCTGAAACTAGTTTCCTCCAGCTCTTTTGAAAGGTACTTAGAGATTCAGAAGGGTTTTGCCCTTGTGATTTAATCTTGTCTCAAAAGGCCCTGCCTTTAATTCTACCCCAATGGAGATTATGTTGGAATATGTAAATTTTGAAGGACAATCAGACCATCAGACCGCAGCACAGAGGATAGTGAGGCAACAAATAGATTGACAGCAGTTAACCTTGTCTAGAAGAATGAGGAGAGGAGATTTTGAAAGAAAAACAAGTATTGAAGAGCACCCAGAAGAAGCTGGAACCATGACATAAGCTATAGCAACTGAGAAAATGCAGCTGCTGCCAGACCTGCTGCTCTGGTCAAGAAGAAAAGATGAGAATTATCTTTGCATTATTGTTTCTTTTTGTCTACCATCTTCTACTGGCCAAACCAATTGAAACCCAATAGTTCTTACGAGTTGGAAACCCAACCACAGAAGGCATTCTCAATCCAATCACACCATAAGGAGCAGAATTAGAGTTTAAAAAGCATCTAATCAAAAAACAGGCCATATATGGATCACTCTGCATCCATTCTTGCCCTTCTACCAGATTTTTATTCACAACACCATCAAACTTACACTAATATACTACAGCTATTCTTTGTAGAATGTTGTTCTTATACTCAAAGTAAAGAGACACAAAGGCCCATCAGTCCCTATATCAGTCTCAGTAACTCACAAACTGTACAAGATATGCAGTCACCTATATCTATTTTGAATTTGACTTTTCATTAGTCTAGTGACTTGTGAGATCACTTGTAAAATTTAGCAGTACAGGGACAGGAAAATAATATCCATAATTGCTTCAGGCTCCTCTCTGTATCTGATGCCAATACCATAGATTTTGTGGTGTGTGTGTGTGTGTGTGTGTGTGTGTGTGTGTGTGTGGTATAGTGTGGGGAATCAAATACAGGGCTTCCTTTATGCTAAGTAGCGGCTCTACCACTGAGCTAAACCCTAACTCCTAATATTTTTAACATTGCAGCTTTATTGAGATGTAACTCACACACCACAACATTCGGTCATTGATAATATATAATTTAATGGTTTTCATTATAGTTACAGAGTTGGGCAGCTATTATCACAGTTTCAGATTTTCATCACTTTCGTGGTAAACCCTGTGCTCAGTAACTGTCATGCTCTATTGTTAAAGACCTCCCCACTTTGTCTCTTTGAAGATCAATTCATGACCAAGCTATTCCAGCTTTTAGAAATTACTTCCAATTATGAAATCTGAAGCAGGTTGATTCCCCATAGTGCTATTCATCTTTTTATGCATGTGCTCCTTCTCTCCTATTAGATTATAACCCTCTTAAGAACGAGACACTTGTCTTGATTGAAGAGATGGAAAAAATATTTAGAATTGTAGCTGCTTCATTGAATTTAATCCTCTTTCCTTTGTGATTTGATTAACTTATGTTACTGTGAACTTTTCCCCTAACAGAAATTTTTTCCTTAATCATTTTTCCCAAGAAAATAATTCAAAACTGGAATAGATTTAATCAGAAAATCTAAGGAGTTCATTAAAATACAAAAATAGAATAGTTGAGAAAAACACATCAAAATTACTTATTATCCTCATCTACTGTCAATATGCATTTAAAATATGCTAGAAATATTAATGTGTCTTTTATTCCAGCATTACAACAGTGTCCTTTCAAATAAAAGGTAATGCTAACCGACAGGGGAAATAAAATACATTTATTTCCCCTAATAAATGTTAAATTTACAAATTAAGCATGCTGTTATATCTAGTGCACTGGTTAATCAATTATTTTAAATGCGTAACTATTTATATGTGTCTCAGATATGTATAAGTATATACCTTTAAGTCTTACACATGAAACTGCACACTAGAGAAATTAACATTTTTAAAATTTTTCCTTATTTTTAGGAGATATCACACCTGTAAATAAGTAAGCTTTTCTTTCTACACCTCTCTATATTTTCTTTCCCTTCTTTCATTCTTTCCTTATCCTTTCTTTTTTTCTTCTTCTGTCTTCTGTTCTTATGTCTCTCTTACTCTTTCCATTTTCCTTAGGAAGACATTGGTACAATTCATTTGTTAACCAAGAAAATTAAGATAACTATAAACCAGTATGGAGATTCCTCAAAAAACTAAAACCAGAAATTCCATATGACCCAGCTACTCCTCATCTAGGTATCTTCCCAAAAGAGTTAAAGACATCATATTACAGAGCTACATGCATACCCATGTTTATAGCAGCACACCTAATAGCTACATCTTGGTAGCAGCCTTTATGTCTGTCAACAGATGAAAGACTACTACTCTTCCTTAAAGGAAGATAAACTTGTGTCACGTGTAGGACAATGAATGCACTTTGAGATCTAATGTTAAGTGAAATGAATCAGACACACAAATTTAAATATCACATGTTTTCTCTTATGTGAGAAACCCAAATTATATATAAAAAGCAAAGCATTATAATACTTTATTTACTTATAATACAAGTAAAATATCCCTCTTTGCTTTTCATTCTAGACATACTCCAGTCATGACTTATTAAATATTCCTGAATTATTAAATATTTCTGGCCCTCCATCTCTCCAGTGTGGGGAAGGAGTATAATTTTGTGAATATATACACGTCATGTATTTTAGCCAATAAATTATGAGGAAGAGGGACACTGGCCTCTAACAAGCCACAGCATCTTCTTGCCATAGGAAGTTTTCTGGAACTCTCCTCCTTGAGACACTGTAACTGTCCACATTTGAGGTGGAGACTGGCCAGCCACCCTGAGTTCTTGAATGATTACAGTGGAAAGAGGTCTGTCTGACCCCCAGTGGACACTATAATGGTTTGAACATCATCCGTCCCCTTTGAAAACACAAGTAGAAATCAATCTGACTATGAAGTCTGGAGGCGGGGTTCTGGGAGGCGATTAAGTTTAGATGAGCTCATCAGGGTGGAGCCCCCATGATTGAATACTGCCTTCTTTATAAGAGGGAGACAGAGGAGAAGAGTGCATGTGCTCCCTGTCTCTTGCTGTGTGGTGCTCTGTGCCTGTCACCTCAGGACTGTGCCAGAAGAAAGGCCATTACCATAGGCAGTATTTCAACCTGCAACAGGCCTCTCATTCATTCTTCAGCTGTCATTTACGCACTGGTGAATCCAAACCCACAATTCTTGCTCTCATTCCTGAAATCCAGACACTTACTGTACCTGCCTTTGGGATTTCACGTGTCTTCCCATTTGACTGGTCCAAAGTGAACACATTAGCAGGGACTGCATTTTTTTTCTGAGAACTTATTCTGGTATTTTGTTTGTTTGTTTGGTTAAATTCTTTTATTGGTACATTGTAGGTATACAGCACAATTACATTTCTCATTGGGACTTGTACCTTTACATAATG
>NW_004624753.1:9424360-9459733 GCF_000247695.1 Heterocephalus glaber
TTTTTCCTTTCCCTTCTTTCCTTTCCCCTGCCCCTCCCACTACCCCTACCCCTTTGGACCTTCTCTTCCTATTTTGCATTATCAATTATTCATTCTAATCATTGGTACATTTTGATGTTCCTCATACCTTTTATACAAACTACATAATTTCACTTACGTAATAACCCAAGACCTAGATTTTTGTATCCCTGTTTTAGACTCCAAATCCCAAGGAGTAAAAAGGTGGTAAAGGAGATGAGGAAAGGGCAGTGTGAGAAGCAGAGGGAGAACAATGAGAGCCAAGGAGAAAAGGAAGGAAAACCTATATGGAATGCTACTGCAAAGTTAAAAGAGTTGGAAATAAAGTGATTCCACTGCTTTGCAATCAGAAAGTCACTGGTAACTTTAGGAAGAGCATCCATACGCTGAGAGGGAATACATAGAGGAGACTTAAGAGGTGAAGAGAGTGAACATGAAAAAGTCAAGAACTTGAGTGACAATCAACAGAAGGAAGAAGATAAAGTCTTAGCTGGACTTTCAACTCAAGGTTGAAAGGCTTAATATGCACACTGTTTTGTTTGAATACTTTGTTGACAAAGTGTGACATGAACGCAACTTTAAAGTACATCTACCCTAAGTAAACCAAAAATACACGAAGACGATGTAATCGACACATTTCCACAATTATCATCGACACTGTGGCTCAACATATACACTTGGTGATACATAAACAATTTAGGCTTCTATCGGCTCAAAAATTTATCATTTCTTTATGGTAAATACATTCAAAATCCCAGATGACAGAATTTCATTCCTTTTATGGCTCCATAGTATTCCTTTATGTATATGTACCACATTTTCTATATCCATTCAGAAATTAATTGACACTTAAGTTTGTTTCCATTTCTTAGCTACTGTGAATAGTGCTACAATGAACAAGGGAGTGCATATGTCTTTTCCACTGATTGGTTTCATTTCCTTTGGATATACAGTCAGCAGTGAAATTCCCGGATCATATTGTAGTTCTCTTTTAAATTTTTTGAGGAACTTCCACATTTTTTCCACAACAGTAGGTAGGTTACATTCCCATGGAAAATATGCAAGAGTTCTCTTTTCTCCACATTCTCACTAGTGCTTATACATTGTCTTTTTTAAAGTAGCCATTCTTATTAAGGTAATATTTCACTGGATTTTGAGTTTTACTACCTTGATGATTAGTGATATGGAGGTTTTTTTTCTTATACTTGTTGGACTTCCTTATGGTTTCTCTTCAGAAAAGTCAATTTGGGTCTATTGCTCACTTTTTTAAAAATTAAGTTATTTGGTTTTGTTAATATTTGTGTTTCTTAATTATTCTACATGTTAGTCCCTTGTCAATGTATAGCTTGCAAATATTTTTTCCCATTATGTAAGTTGTTTCTTTATGCCTTTGATTGTTTCCTTTGCTAGGTAGAAGCTCTTTAGTACATCCTCATTTGTCTATTTTTGCTTTGGATTCCTGTGTGTTGGGGTCTGAAATCTTCACCCATACTAATGTCCTAAAGCATTTCCCCTGTGTTTTCTTCTAGTAGTTTCACAGTTACAGGTCTTGCATTTAAAATTTTAATCCATTTTGAGTTGATTTTTGTAACTGCTAAGACCCAGTTTCACTTTTTATATCTGTAGTCCAATTTTCCCACCATGTTTTATTGAAAAGGCTGTCCTTTCTTCATTGTGTGCTCTTAGCAGTTTTGCTAAAAGTCATTTGGCTGTAGATGTACAGGTTTCCTTCTGTACTCGCTATTCTGTGCCAGTGGTCTATGTGGCACATTCAATACCACATTCTGTTGATTACTACAGCTTTTGAGGCTATTTTGAAACCAGTTAATATAACACCTGCTGCTTTGCTTTTTTTTTTTTTTTTTTTTTTTGCTCAAGATTGCTTTGGTTATTTGGGGGTTTTATGGTTTCATACAAATTTTAGAATTTTTTTAATTCCATGAAGAATGTCATTGGTATTTTGATAGGGTTGTGTTGTGTCTGTAGATTAGTTTAGGTAATTTTGACAACATTGATTCATCCAGTTGATGAATACAGAACGCTTTTACATTGTCTTTGTGTCTGTGTGTCCCCTTTTATTGTTTTTGAAGAGACACACATCTACTTTAGACTAAAATGAAAATTTAAACATCCAATACAAACTATAAGAGACTATTTTGTGGTGGAAACTCCAGGAAAAACTAGACAGTAATGAAACTATGAGTACAGATGTAGAAAGGAAAGTTAAGCAAAACAAAAGAATTTGTATTTCTCTGAAATTAGGTGAGAAAATGAGTGTACTGAGAGTTTTGGAGAAGGAGTCAGGATTTTTAAAAGTTCATGTCTAATGTTCTCAAGAACTCTTGTTAATGTAGCATGACCATCTTCTGAGAATTCTAGGAAGTTGGAACTTATTTAAACTGACAAAAATAATGAGGTTAAAAAATTAAATATTAAATATGCAAACTGGAAAACTCTTTTCAAAAAACAGTAAATTCCATAATGAGTGAAGTGTGAGTGCTTGACCTCGGCCACAGTCATCTTCTATTTAGTCATTCATGAAGCCATGTATAACGAATGAGTGCAGCTTACACATAAGCTCAAACATTGTACTTGGCAAAGTTTTAATTTCCTATAGGAAAAAGCCTTTTATTAGAGCAAACAAACTGTCCCCAATGTGGGATTTAAGTGGTCTCTCAAATTGGGAAGAAGAGCAGTCAAATAGAAAGGTCACTGTGGAGGCTAAACTTAATTGTGTCAACTTGATTGGCTTAGGAGCCACTCAGGGGATTATTAATGTGTGCTTCTGGGTGTTTCTGGGTGGGTCATGGAACTGTGACTTTAGAATATCTAGTCCTTCACTTTTTTCTCTCTGGTGCTCTTCCCCTGCTCTACTTTCTGGCCACAGTGAACTGTGCTCCACCCTGCCCTTCTGCTATGATATTCCCACCTTAGATTTATTGACTATGAACTGAATCCCCTGAAATCATGAGCCAAATTAAATCTCTCTTAAGTTGTAGGTGTCAGACATTGTGCCCCAATAATAGAAAAATCAACTAATATGATTACTGAACAGGTAATTAGCAGACCTCGCCCCACATAGTTCTACCACCCATTGGTCATTGCCTTCTGAAAACTACCTTACTCCTCCATGTCTATAATTATCCACTTGTCCACTCCAGTTCTATCACTTCAGTTCACCTCCTTCTATCCCTTCTTCCTGCTCACCCATCTCTATGTACAGCAAGAGTGCTCCTAACCTTGGAAAACCAAGAAGACTCAAGAGTACAAGGCCCATCTGAGAAATCCCCAATAGCAAATTAGTCTCTGCTAATCAAGAACTTGCTCTTCTGACTACAACTGTCTCCTGAACTGTCCAGCGTGGTCATGGATCTTGGGACCTTGTAGTGCAAGTGCTGGTAGAGCATCAAAGTCCCTGAGGCTCCCACCAGAGTATAAAGAAGTATATGTGTGTGGTTGTGAGTCATACATGTTGTGTGTGTATATACCTGTGCAATATCTATGTATGAGGTATGCAGTAATATGATGCTGCTATAATCCATAAATCCTACAGCATGGTAGCTTAATATAAAAGACAATAATTCTTCTCATACCAGAGCCAAGTGCCAGGGTTCCTGGCTGGTGGAAGCCCTTCTTTTGTGTGATAAGTCAGGGTCCCTCACTCCTGCCCTTGTGTGGCTCTGCCATTCCCCCAAGTCTGAGTTCACTGCATGCTGGCAGTGGAGAATTAATGCTCACTTCTTCATTCAGAACTGATGCACATCACCTTCCTCTTTACTTGGTGAGTCACCTATCATGTAACACCCGCCCCCCCGGAACCACATGAGGCTGGCAACAGTGGCCACTGGCCAGGCATCACATTCCTCCAGCAACAGGAAGGGGAACCATCAGTGCTTAAGGACGGTCACCAGGCTCTGTCATAGCTGCCTGTATTCTCACACATAAAACACACTCACCACTGCCCCCAAAAAAGTCAACCTCAAGTGCTGTCCAGTTGTTGTGTCTGTATACAAGTTCACAATGTTCTACTTGTGTTCTCCATCAGGGACAGATGTGCCTCCTGGCAGGCCAGTGACCTATAGTCCAATTACACTTTCCGTTGTGAAAGGGGAAAACTGGGAGGTTCTTAGCATTCATGGTCCATGGCAATAAAAAATATCTTCACAAGAAGGAAGAACAAAGACCCCTCCCACAGCTGCAGAAGCCTTGTTTTGCTCTTGCCCTGGGGATTTCTTTTTGTCTATTATCTTCCATGCTCACACTTGAACTGAGTATTGAGAAATGTGTCCTCCTTGAGGACGACACAGTTTCAGCTCATGTCCTGGTGGTGGAATCTCAAAGCTTTCAGGCTGATTTATAATCACAAAGGTGCTTAAATCCTAGCTCATGAGTTTGCCAGTATAATCCGTCCATAACTAGATAGATCTTTCATCCAGGTGTTTCTATTTAGCTCCATGTTCCAGGAGCCTGTGACATACTGTTGAACACTGCTTAATTTCATGGCTTTTTTACCCCTATGGCTCTTCAGCCTTTTTAGTGGCTCCTCTGAGACCAGTCGTCTAAAAATTAGACATGAAAGGAATCAGTCAAATCTATTGCACTGGGTATAGGTGGTCATGTAAGTGTTATGTACAATATGATATGTGTGAGAAGTATGTTATGGTATATGTATCATGTGGGTTGTGCAGGAGCCAATTGCATTTGTGGTTTGCAAGGGGTATGTATCTTTGTTGTGTGTCTGTCATGTGTGGTATGATGTGCTGGGCAAGTGATGTGTATATGTCTGATAGCATGCAATGTGTGCATTATGTGTAGTTATAGTGTAATTGAGAGTTAAGTTGAGGGATGTACACAAGGATGATGTATACTCTATGTCGTGATCTATAGATGTAGGTAGTATAATTACATTCTTATGTGATGTGTGTGCTTGTGATAACATTTGCACATGTGTGAGTACTTGCATTTGTGGGGCTATAAGTAGTTTGTGTATGTGTGGTATTATGGTTCTGTGTGCATGTGTGAGAGATGTATTCATGTATGGCCCATGTTTATATATGTATTATGTGTTTGGTGTGATGTGTGTATGCATGTGTGTGCATATATACTCGGTGTGTGTAAAAATTCCTTTAAGCCTCACATCAGCATTTCTTTCACTCCATCATGACTAATATTTGATTTTAAAAATCCTATGAGGTCCAGATTTAGCAACAACCAAAACTCACAACTTATACTACAAAGAAGAACACAGTTTCTGGCCATCAGAATCCTAGCCCCAGAATCTTTATGTTAAGCACAGTTTCCTGCTTCTTCTGTTCCAGAGGACTATTTCTAGCCTCGCAAGCCTTGGTGCTCTTTGAGAGCTTTGAGGAATTTTTCAGACACAATTTCCCACCCTGGCCTCTCACTAAGAACACAGAACAGGGCCTGGGATTTAGCTCAGTGGTTTCGCCACCTGCTGCGCAAGCACAAGGACCCGAGTTTGATCCCCGGTACCAAAAACAAAAACACAAACACATAGAACAGTTGTCAGGGCCAGTGTCTGAGCTGTGTCCTGAGAGTGGCAGACGATGCCATCCCAACCTTGTGCTGCCTTGTTAAGATGGTGAATAATATGAAGGCAGGGTTGGAGCTCCGAGAGGGCTAAAGGAGGGAAACACCTGCTCCTTGCTTTGTTGACTCTACTTTGGCAAAGCAAACAAAAGCCCAAAATCTTCACATACATGAGCTCTTCTTTGTGGTAAGATCTTGTCAAATAAATTGAGTCTTTAATGTGCAGCATGTGTCCCGCCCTCCCCAGCCCTCACTCTCAGGAAGCCCCGGTATCAAGCGGCTGCACACACTCAATTTCACGAGCCAATAAACAGCTTTTGCATTAATTACCATTTCAGCTCCTTGGAAGAGTCTACAAGAGTTATCAGGAAGATGTTCTTTATTGCCAGGCCTTATCTGATGGAAATAAATTTCTTGCTAGTCACAAGCTACAGATTCCCAAATGAGGACCAGCTATCATTGGAGGGAACAAAGACTGCTGTTCCCAAAGAGTTTCTCAAATGTTTTATTTGCAACATTTGGATACAGGTAAAGTTTTCCCTTTGTATAGCTTTCTTTTTATGGGCTGCCCAGCTTGACAGGATGCCAATATTTCCGGTTCAGCTCTTGATATTCAGTTCAAGCTCCTTTTGGTCACAATGATAACACGTGGTCTGGGCCTGGCCTGTCATCCGGGGACCCCATTTGGTATAATTTGGCCCAAGCTGGCTCAGTCTCTCTTCTGTGCAGAATGGTGAGGCCTGGGGACACACATTCCCTGGAACTGACTTGAGTTCAGGTCAAAGTTGAAGATAGAGAACACGTTAGAGAGGACGGAAACAGAGTTATACTCGGACGTGGCTTTCAAAACTCCAGGCTGTTCGATTTTTCCTTTCATTTTACCAACTTTCCAATGTAGTCCTTAATTTTTCTTTAAATTAAAAAGAATTGGTTCCTGTTTCTTATAACCTGAAAAAAAAAATTAATAGTTCTTTGGGGCTGTGGCTTTGAAATCAACAAGCTAATTATATTTTTAACGCATTGCTAAAAATGAGCCCTAAATCCTCTTAAAGGAAGGCCTTAACATTTTTAACAGATTTTTTTCCTTTCTCACTCTCTTTTCACTTCCCCCAGATTCTAAAAACAAATTTCAAAGGACCTGAGAACTTATTGCACTTGACCTGCTTCACACCAGACAGAGTTCAGTTGCCGTTGGGACACCTGGTAAAAGGCAAAATAAGAAGTAGAAATCAGAGTTACAGACCCCATGTTTAAGTGCCCAGAAGCCTCCCCTTAACCCCTCTTAGGCAGCTTCATAGAAAATTCACCCGGCACCCAGGCAGTGGGTTTCCAGCAAGTTCCACAAGCTGTACCACAGCGACTTTTGTACTCCGCAGGGACTCACAGTGCTAGGGGCTCCTTTCCGGTGCAGTCAGGAGCTGAGCCCAAAGGGGTCCCTTCCTTCAGTGCTGTATGTCAGCCCAAGATGCAGGGGCTACTCCTCACGTCTACTCTTCCTGGATTCTTTAGAATTTTCTTCATTTCCTATTAGCCAATCCCTTGGTATACCAATCCCCTGTTAGAATGTATAATTTTTTTCTCAGACGGAAGGAATAAGTTTTTGTTTCATTTTTTGAGATAATCACAAGATATGGTGAATATAATAGTGTATTACACATTTCAAAATTGCTAAGGAAGTCAATTTCACATGTTCTCATCCCAAATAATGATAAATATTTAGGGTGATGTATATATGAAAATTAGCCTGATTTAATCAGTGTACTAATAAATTATAGCATCACTTTGTACCTCAAAAATACATACAAATGTAAATTGTCAATTTCCAATAAAATTTTAAAGAAGAAAATTTCATACTGTTACAGTATCAACTTCCATTTTTATTGTATTATGTAAAAATACAGGTTTATAACTGATTAACAATTTTAAAAGATCAGAGAGAAAAAAAAGAAAACTAGTTTCTTTACGATAAATAGTTTTCAAAACCTTGGGCTCAAGATTAAGTAGAAATGAAGCTCTGAAGTTTTTGCTACTCTCTGAATCATAAGTTGAAAACCTATTATTAGGATGAGGATAAGAATAGATTGCAACTGGTATAATTATTCCAAAGACATAGATGTGCATGCACTAAAGCACATATGAGATCAATCATCTTTGCCTAGCTTTTTAGAATATATAGATCTATAGAAATTTTACTCGAATTTTTTTAAATTTCACAATGCTTTAACCATATTAGTGTAATTACCAGTGTATTTCCTGACATCTGTGACAATAATCAGTTCAGAAAATTTCAAGTAAGCAGTCTAGATAAAAAAGAAAATAGCTATATTTAGTTATGTTAATTTTTATTCAAGGCTAGGTTTAATATATTCAAAATATGACAATGTGGCTATATGATGTGTGATTGAAAAATACAGTTAATGTTTAAGTAAATTTTTTTAAATTACAGTAAAAGATACATTGGCATTAACTCCCATTAAAATATTCCCCTTCTTGAAATACACTTCTCTCATCATTCTTGCCACTTTCTGAGGCAGCTCTGGAAGTCCTCTTTCATGTCTTTTCATGGCTGCCCTGATGTCCTAAATCAATTCAAAACAGTTATGTGAAATGAAAACATTACATCTACCTCATTCACCAGATCTGACATCATGCAACTTCTGGCTCTTTTGCACAGTCAAAATGATCATGAAAGGTAAATGCTTTAAATCAATGCAATACATCAAGACAGCCATAGCAATGCACCTGAAAGGTAAATGCTTTAAATCAATGCAATACATCAAGACAGCCATAGCAATGCACCTGAAGACCCACACAAACGATGTCTTCCAGAACTGCTTCAGAAAGTGGCAAGAACAATGAGCTAAGTGTTGAAGTAAGTAGGAGTATGTTGAGGGAGATTAATGGCAATGTGTTTTACTGAAATAAGTTTTTAAATTTAAACCTTCACTGTATATTTTGATTACACCACATATATCCTTAGTTCCCAATGTATTTCCCTTTTTTAGTTCACTCTTAACATTAAGTTTTAATACATTTACTGGTCATCATGTATTTACTAAATGACAACTGTGTGCACAGATCTGAGCTAGTCTTTGTGGATGATACAGAAGTAATATGAGATACCCTTGTGTATTCATTATCTTTTCTGATTTCAGGACTGTGTAGGGGAAAAAAATGAAATAAATTAAATGGCATAAACTACAAATATTTCAGAAGATAAAAAAATACAATCATTCAGGAAGTGCTGAAGTGATCAAATCATGGAGTCCTTGAGCTGGTTCCTATTTTGCACTGGCTAAGATGACCTGATTTGAGAAATAGCCATAGTAGCTCAAGACCACCCAGGCCGAGAAATACTATATACCAAAAAGTACCTCAAAAAATCTCTCAGGGCTGTTCCGATATAGTGAAATTTTTAAAATGAATGTTAAATGCCTGCTTGATCACCACACCTAGCACATAAATCCTGTCTGTCCTTTAGATTCCAGAGAATGTCACTATGAAAAGAAGAATGAGTGTTCTCAGTTTTCTTCTTTGGAATATACAAAACAGGCCTCCTATTTCAGTTTGGTAACTTTTTCGTTGGCTGCTTTTCTTTCACTGCTAAGTAGAGACATGATTTTTGAAGAAAAAAGAAAAAGATTTTGGAGAAAGAGCTAAGATAAATTTGTTTCCAATTCTGTGTGTGTCTTACAAACATATTTCCTATAATTCCCCAGGAGAAGAAACGAACCATTTATATAATCACAGATCCCTTTAAATTTCTTTTCAAATGTGTAAAAGAAATCAATTTCTGACAGATTCTGTGTCTCCTCAATCAAATGCTGCTGAATATAATGGTACTTTCCTTGGAAGAAAAGCATCAAGGAACACTACGGTTTGTACTCTAGATTTAAGGAATAGATTGGGTGGTAGTGCTTTGTTTTTTTTATGTCTGCCATTTAGAAGAGTTCATCACTTTTGTTGCAGGCAGACCATTTTTCTTAAGTTCCAATTGAAGGCTTTGCTTTTGTAACTATAAGTTCTCTACTCTTTATATCCTTTTCTACTGATCCAGAGCAATAGAACAAATAGCTAAATGCATTAAAATTGTGTCTAGAGTAAGAGTAGGTTTTGAGAGAAAACATACATTATCCTTTATGATCTTTAGGTCTTCCACATATATTCCTGATCTTGATTTTTTGTTTTTAAAAAGTTCACTAACAATTTTAATGACTTATCATAGAAACCTGAAAAATAGAAAATCTACATGAGCACAGTGGCATTAGAGATCATTTGATTCCTGTATCTCAAAGACACTGAGGCTGCCTGACAGGTGGACTACAGGCAACTCTGTCGGCCGGGGTCTGTCACTGCTCACTTAAAGGAGCCTTTAAAGGGCTCTCTGGCTCCCAGGAAATGTGACTCTTCGTTTCTGCAACCTGAAAGCTGACATCCTCCCCAGATAGCCTACCCTACTCCTTAGTAAGCCTCTCCAAGCCCACAGACTCCATGCTTGCTAGGTCAGTCCCAAGCAGGGACCTACACCCTTGCAAGGTACTCTTCCTACATTAATTTTCTGTCCTACAAATTCTGGCCCTTTCCAAAAGCAAAAAGTCACACTTATTTTAGATCAATGCATTATATTCTAGGAAAAGAACTGTTGTTACTTTCAATCTTAAGACACCAGTTGTCTTACAGTCATTTCTTAGTCAGTGGTTCCAGTGGCAATAAAACTAGTAAGGAAATATTGTTCACCCTTTATTAAAATTAAGAGAAAATATAGCATCTTATGGTTTCTAACAAGGCTTAGGAGGAAGTATTCACTGATCTAAGTCTATTATAGTTATGTACTGGAAAGACAAAGGAAAAGGTGAAAAACTAGTAACATTTCTTGAAAATGGGATCAGAGTGAAGAAAGGGCACTGGTAAAAGATGATCTTGGTGAATAGAAAGTTACTCAATTTATTTCTCTATGGTCCTAGCTTATTATCAGTACTGAAAGCAAGCACTATGCACCCTGAAATATTTGACTCTTAGTCATAAAGTTCCTGCTTAAACTCTCAGAAATATAACCCTCAGCCACAAAGCACAGAAGGACTGCAAAGCTCATAAAAATGATTTATGAAATAAAATTCCTTCCCATAACTGTAAAGGAATACTCTCAATTTTATCCATGTAATATTTTTTATTTGGACATCATTCAGCACCTTCTATTATCAGATAACCTCACACATTTGCATCTAGTTTTTTTTTCTTGAGGATGCATGAAGTAAAATGTGTCTAAATTTAATCTAAATAGAAGCACATTTTCCCCATATTCCTAAGTATTGGTATGCCAAGAAAGTTTTATTCGTCTGCAGAATCCAGAGACAATAAAGGAATGGTAAGTTCATCCAACAAAATATTATTCAGCACCTATAATGGGCCAGGTAAACATAGTCAGCTCTTCCCCAACACAAAATTTGTTTAACTTTAAAAACTCATTTATTCTGATACTATGTTCTTCCTACTGTTTGAGGCATTAAAAAATGGTGATACAAAATGAAAGTCAGTTCTTACTAGCATATCTACTTGTAAAAATAAAACCTTGGATGCCTGATATCAGATTCATTTTTGCAGTTTTACTGCTGCATGGAATCCAAGAGGCCATACCACTAATCTTGTTTCTTTCTCTCCAGACTGTCTATGTGTCACTATGTATACTGCACTTAAACCCCAATCTCCTAATTTATATTTATTGAATAAATGACTACTGGATGGATGGATGGATGGATGTGTGGAAGAATGGATGGATGATGAGTCCATGTCTCTAAGCCAATTTAGTGATTAGAATGACTCAAAGTTAGTCTAAACTAGGCAACCAAGATATTCCAGATGGACCTGAAATGAACAACATATAATAATAATGTTATTATTAATTGTTAGCTTATATTATCATTGCTCTAAGTACTCTGTATATGCTAACTCACTTAGATTACCAAATTGATCTGAAAATGCAATAGTTTACAACCTCATTTTACAGAGAAAAAAACTGAATCTCAGAGATCAGAAATGTGTTTAAAAGGCAGAATCCCAGAGTCGGCTCTTAATTCTCTTTGACAAAGAAAACAGTAAAAAAAAATAAGCCAGGAATGAGTGCAGAAAATGTACCTGGAGTTTCCAAATCTTACACACTAACCTCACTCTCCTACGGTTTGTGCTGGAAATTCTAACTCATAATAATACTACTGTATACAGAACTTGTCATAACATGAAGCCAAGTTTATACTTATTTTCCAATTTTAGGCTGCTGTGTTATTTTAGGCACATCCTTTAGGGTCTTTTTTATACTCTTTCAGGGTGGGGCTTCCATTATCCACACCCAGAACTATGCTAATTCCAATCAGTGGACTAATTTAGTATCACACACCCTTAGTTAATCCCCGTATTATACACCCTTAATTGAACCAGCTACGAGAAGCCCCACCTATGAGCCCATGAGGGTTTGGGGGGACATCTAGATACAAGTGATACAAGCCCTAACAACCTAGCATTGTGTCCTGCCCATAGTAGGCACTAAAAGTGTTTGTGACTTCAATCAAATTATTTCCAGCAGGCTAAAATTTGAGTCTCACAGGTGCGTACTTACACATCTGAAGAAACCTGAGTATGAAGTTAAGCAGAGGAACAATTCCCAACATAAAGGAACATCTTGAGGGCTGAAAATAAATATGCATTAAAAAATCACCTAAAGTTCTGAAAACTCAATCAATTATGTCAAGAAGACTAGGGAAATATACCACGCATTGAACACAATCCTGATTAGGCCATATTGTCTCCATGTACTAGAAACAGGATATCAAGAGTACTTCTCCAGTGGCTGTTCAAAGCTATATAAATTATTGCCATGACAACTATTTCTACAGCAATAACATCATGAAAACCACAATTTTTCTGGCAGACAGAAGAAACCTTATCATTTCCTATTCAGAAGTTAATGTTTACCCATCAGCAGTCATCACAGACAAGGCACCTGTCTACTGATGCAGGCACCCATACCTTAAAATGAGGTGCACCAGAGGACTATGGGAAGTGTCTGAACTTCATGAGGAACTATCCCATAGGAGTAAACACACAAATGATGTTGAAGTTCCACACTTGCCCACAGATGCCTAAATAACCCATATAACCGCAAATTATGCTCTACATTTGAGGGAGGGAGGACCTAGATTCATCACTAAGCAAAAGAAAAGTAATAAAAGAAATGTACTCTGAAGAAGAACATGTGGGAAGTATTAAGGGCTGCGATGCTGACAGCATTGCTCGGTTCCTTTGCTGCCTCAGAGATTCAATCTCCAGCCAGCCACCTGCTCCCTAAGCCTCAGAAACGTTTTCTCTTCTCTTCTCCAGACTCTCCAGCCTCTGAGTTCAGGATCTCTGGATGTGCTCTTCTTTCTGTTTGACTTGGACTTGATAAAATTAGGGAACATTAGCTTGGCTTATTTTTTTGTCTTCATTCATTTAATTGCTTTTTAGCTCCTGCCGTGTACCAGGTCCTGAGCTAGGTCCCAGATCAACAAGACAGGTGCTGTTGAAAACCTCATAAGAGGAACCTGGACAAATAATTAGGAGACAATGCAGAGCACTCTGCCAAAACTGATTTAAATAAATAAATCACGGCAGGAACTTGGCAAAGCCGAGGAGGAAAATGAAGGAGCTCAAGCTGAGGCTTCAGTGAATAGGAAGGGAAGGAGGAGGGACAAACATGTGTCAGGCAAGAAGATTTGGCACATTTGAGGAAAGGAATGGTCCCCAAGGCTGGAGGAGGAAATGCAGATTGAGGACCAGGAGCAAAACCCCTGGAGAAAAAGGTGGGCTAGATCAAAGGACACTTGTGAGTCATGGCCTTCAACCCCTCAAAGTCTCCAAAAAGGCTTTTGAAAGACAGACTGATCAAAACTGATCAAGTTGTGATGTATATATGTACCAGTTGGCCAAGATGAATGGAATTATTATGTATTGCAAACATTTAGTCATAAAAAGTAAAATAAATTTTTAAATCCCTTGAAACACACATAGCTTCTTCTTTCAGAAAATTTAATCTCAAAGTCCAGCACAGGAAGTACAACAAGACATGGTGTTTTAGCCACCTTCTCTAACTCTGCACATAGCCTAAGGTCCCTCTTTGAGCTCTGAGGCCTTTGGAGATGACATCTGAGGACAGTGCAGAGCTGTCTAGGGAAACAAGACCTCAGTAAATAAATTACAGTTACGTGACCAAGAAGGGCTTTCATTTTTGCTTGCATTTTTTCTTTTTAGATTACTTTGGCTGTGCAGGAAAGAAACAGCCTAGCCAGGGGCAGCCATGCTGATTAGCAAGCCAGGGCATCAGGACGATAGAGGAGGTATTGTTTGTGCTGTGGGCTCAGGGTATTTTCCACCCACATCCTATATTCCTCAATAAAATCTTCTGGCCTCCAAGGTTTCAGGGGAGAAATATGTAATTACAATATTTCCTCCTTACCGAGTTTCATTTTCTGCAGTTACCCACAGTCAACCAGTAAATGTTAAATGAAGATTCCAGAAATAAATAATACACAAGATTTGTACTGCATGCTACTCCAAGTAACATGATGAAATCCCATGCTACTTTGTCCAAGATATGAATCATCCCCTTGTCTAGCAGATCCACATTGAAAATTCTATTCACCCATTAGTTACTGGGCAGCTGTCTCAGCTGTCTTTTTTTTGGGGGGGGGGTACCAGGGATCGAACTCGGGACCTTGCGCTTGCAAGGCAGGTGGCAGAACCACTGAGCTACATCCCTGGCCCTCAGCTGTCTTTTTAACTGTGGCAGCATTGCAATGCCTGTGCTCAAGTAACCTTTATTTTACTTCATAATGACCCCAAAGCACAAAGAGGCGCCAGGTCATAAAACATGGAAGAGTGGATTAACTCTGGCCCTATGTGGCAACATTCCAGGGCCTACAGGGGAAAACATAGAGGGTTCCATGCTATTCACACATGCAGGCACCTGCTGTGAATTTAGGGACATTTTGCGGGCAGATAAAGGGCCACCACTGTGGCACCACTGTGCTCCACATGCAGAAGTTGCCTTCAGGCCTGCTCAGCTAAAGTGTAACCTTCAATTTGTCCTAGGCAAGAAAGAAATCCAAAGAGGGAGGATGAAGAGACCTCCCCAAACTGGAAGGAACCATAATGCAAAGGCAGAAACAGACCAAAGTTTTCATGGATCCAAAGCTTAAATAATATAAGGAGACAATATCAGAGTTTTGATTTTTTTTAAATTTGTGAATACAAAATTAAGTAGGGGCTGGGGATTTAGCTCAGTGGTTCTGTCACCTGCCTTGCAAGCGCAAGGTCCCGAGTTCAATCCCCGGTACCAAAAAAAAAAAAGAAGCAAAATTAAGTAAAGAAATTAATTTAGAAGGAGAAAACAAACCACAAAAATTATAAAATTTGAAGGCATATTAAAATGGAAAACATCACAAATCCATAAATATAATAATTTTTTAAATGTCCTACACATCTAAGTCACATGGTTCTATTTCCATTTTTCAGCTGCAGATTCTTTACATTTTTTTACATGACAGGCATTTTGTATAGAAATGGTATATAATTCAGTCTTTCTTAGCATGGTCAATAGAAGGTTGGTGTATTATTGTCTTTAGTTAATATTTTAATATTGAAAATTTAGAATAATTCAGCTCTACAATTCCTTTTGGTAAGATTATGTATAATTTTAAGTTTCCAGATTCAGAAAAAAATTCTACAAAGTTTCTTTTATATATGAGCTGCAAGATTCCAGGTCATTTCAAGTTTTCTCTTGTCAACCAATTTTAAGTACTTCTATCCATGACAATCACTGACCAGTTTATCACTGATGTCTTCACTCTAGCATTGTAATAGACATTTATATGATCATTGAAGTCACTGTTTTCTCTCAAAACAGCAAGAAATTAAAGTCTTTTTCCAATGTGTTCATGAGTCACTTGCCTTCATTAACTGGATTATTTAACAGTCCAAGGGCATGGTCGTTGCCTCTATTTATCACTTTCACACAGAAAGAATTCTTAGCTCATAGAGTAATTAAAAGTCATTCATGAAGTTTCAGTGAGAACAACAACATACAGTGGCCAGCTAATCACATTTAGTGCCGACTACAAAAAAGTAGTAATATTTAGTGTCTAGTTTGCTTACTTAATTCAACACTTCATTTTGACACATTTTCCTGTACTTCAACTCTGATGGAGGATTTGGAATAATGAAGTTACTCTGAATTAGTTAGCTTTTTCATTTTGACATTTTTTTCAAGTGCATACAAAAGTCAATCAAAGGTAGTGATTTATTTTGTCATTGCCGTAATTTCAATAATTATCATTATTTAAAGAACATAATTTTCCATTGTGCCCTCTGAAAGGCAAATCTTTTTCACTTAAAAGTTTGACAGATATAACTGCTCTTTTAAATGCTTTAAAACAATACTAAACATTAATAACAAAAGTGTTCTAGGCATTCTTCTGGTGCATTTGTATCTGACTGATGTACAGTTCCATACCATCTTGCTTTTAGGGTCCTTTCAACTTTCAGAAAGTTGTTTCTGCCTATTAGAACACTTATAAATTATACGATATATGCAATATCTTGTCTTGAACTCACTATCTGGATCTTGTAGAAACTCGAACTTTCTTTTTTGTTGTTGTTTTTCATAATGCCATCTTGAAAATTATTTCTATTGTCCATTGTATGTTCTGTTAAATTCTCTGTAAACATTACTTGTATGATTTGGAGGAAAAATAGCCCTCTGTGATTAGACACTTCAGATTGAAATTTATTGGGACAGCCATGGTATTTATCAAATTCAATTAATTACCCAATAAAGCTGCTATTGAAATTCCTGCATGCACAGGTAGGCATACAAATTGTGTTTTTATTTGCTATTTCCTTTTTTTCTTCTACTTTTTGTTTACAGTTTGAGAGTTTATTAACTTTATTATGCTTTCTGTTGATAGACTTATTATCTGTTCACATTTTTGTTTTATCTATCATGGCTATTTTTTTCTTGTAACTTTGACCCTCAGAATTGTTAGCTGCAGTTGCAATTGGGTGTTTTGTTTGTTTTGTTTGTTTTTTGTCAACTTTTATATTTTTGCACCAAATTTTCTTTTACAAAAATTGTTTTTTTATTGTATACCCAGCTTCCACTATAATACACTCTTCTCATGTGGATTTTATATAACTAATAGTTCTGGATAACAATGTATAGAACTAATCTGACATTAAGACATACAGAAACAATGGAATTTAATTTTATTTTTAGTCTGCTACCACGTTGTATAATATCTATATTTGTATAACTTTATAATATTAAATACAATAACATACTAATGAATATGTATAGCAGCTCTATCACTGACCACTGATTCTTTGGGGAGCTTTGCTATACCGGTGGTACTTCTGCATGCCAATTAACCTGGGACTTCAAACTACTTAAAGACAATATACCTTAGGTGCACTACAATTGGAGGAAATATGTTAGAATGAACAAAATATATGATTTCACACACAAAAGCCCTTAATATTTATAATACTGCTATATAAAGAGCATATGTAGAACAGAAATTTTGATAAATACGATGTTTTTAAGATTTTCACTTTTAAAAGAAAAATGCACATGATGTTTCAGTGATTGTATTTATTGCATTAAAAAGTATATTCCTTATAAAAAAATGTCCTGATGGAGTGTCTGTAGACTAGCTTCTGCTTCTAAGTTTCCACACCTCATTTCCTCTCCAGTACTCACATATTTCCAGTGGCCTAAGTATGTTCATACTCAATCAACCTCCAGAACCATTGTGACAGTGCTGAGTGAGTTGAGGGTGGATTCTTGAAAGTCACTCCACCTCTCAGCCAGCCAGCAGTAGTGTGCTCAGATACAGAGCACATGGCTCGGGCACTGGACAACAGACTAATATCCTCAAACTAATATTCCACAAGCTAATATTCTCTCAATCCAAATTCCACTGAACCTGATTTCCAGTATGCCAGCAAACACTCTAAAGATGCCTAACATATGAAGAAAATAGTAATCTCAACTTATCATGGGCAAGATAGTTTACTTTTGAAAAGTTTTTTTGAAAAATTTGCAGAAACATCTGAACACATTGCTGGAGCCTTTCTAATGACCTTATAAGAGCCCCTTTGCAACTGAGGGGTCTTGAAACTAGTTTGATTATCTTTAGAATAAATCCACTGTCAGTTAGAGGGATGCAAAAGCCTCAAGATCAGAAAATGAAGACGCCATGCCCAGCAAGGGCTCAGAGGTGAAGGACTAACAAGTGCCCGAAGGGGCTGAGATCTTGACACCAAACCATGTCCTCACCTGTGAGACATGAAAGCCACATGGACACTGTCTACTAAGGACTGCAAAAACCTGCATGGTTTTGATCTTACAGAAAACTGAAGGGGCCACTTTTAACTCAGGTTTCTATCATTACTATTGCTGTTGTTGTTTTCTAATTAACTGGGAACTTCCTGCTCCCTAGGAATGGCCAGCTTAACATTAGCTTGACAAGAGGGGGTTCAGGGTAGACCCCCGGACAATAAAGAAATGTAACACATCTTGTTTGCCCAGGCTTGAGTTCTTGATTATAAATCCATCTCATACTGATGATATGTTTCTTCCAAATGCCATCTCAATAAGCAGAGACATTAGTAACATGTATATCTTCATAGACAGAGAAATAACTCTAGCTAAAGAAAGTATTAAAGACATTATTTTTCATTGCGGAAAAAATTCAAAGGATAGTCATGACACTCGTAGTTGTATTTATTGGTATTTTCCTTTAATCAGCACTGTAAAAAGTGACTGGTTTCCAGTTCTGTAGTTACATTTTTTTTTCATCATGTAGACCAAAAATCAGAACCAAAACATCTTATTGAAAAAGCACTGTATACTGCTTTGCACTTGGGCTTTTCCAAGGCAGTCTACTGTGCAGTAATCAAAGACCCATGATTGGTCTTGTACTTCCATGAAAATTTCTGGGTAGATTCACTATGTTTACAATATGCCCCTAGTTTCCAGCCAGCACGGAGATAATAACAAGCCTTACATCCACAGCTTCTGCAAAAAAGCACTGTAATATATTGTTACAGAACCTACTGCCTGACAAATAATCAGTTCCTTGAAAATGATCTCATTGAGCAGAGCTCATAGCATTGCGTAATATACAGATTTTATATTTGCCAGCCAATCTGAAACATGACGTATTATGAGTTATTCCAGCACATATGAAACCATTTCAGCCTGTGACTAGTACGCTGCTACAAATGGAGTAACATTGAATGGGGACCAAGGTAGGAGAAAAGTGAGGATGTGTACACTACCACCCTAATTTTTTAGAGAAAATTCCATCAATCAAGACAAGACAAGCAGTACATAAAACAGGATGTCGGTAATAACTATTTTGAAGCATCCCAGTTCTATTATGCCACGGGGTAAATGTGTATCAATTTTTCCTTCAGATTAAAAGAAAAGCTATGAGTGCTTTGGTATAATTTAAAGGACAAAGGCATTGCAATGTTTTCCTCTTCCAAGGAGACTGATCTCTAGCACCTGTAAGAAACGCATATCATTAAAAATGTTTTCATCACCTGAGCCTATAATGTCATGCTGCTTACACTTGGATCTGGAAGGAACTGTTGCTGCTTGGCAGCGGAGTTGAGAAAAGGGATGAGGTACATCACTCTGCTCACTCTGCTGCAGTCACAGGTGTCTCAGGCTGAAAGAGGATTTTTCTCGAAGACTAGTGGTCTCACTTGTGTATTAGGCTCACTGATTTGATCACCCTCCTCCACCAAGAAGATGGGAGTCCCCACAGCTGGAGCTGGGTCGTCTTGAAGCAGTGATGGTGTTCCATTGCTCAAGGAAGCCATTTATTCAGAAAAATGGTGCAGCATGGCTTGGGGTATACACAACCTGAGTTCTGTCACTGCATGACTTTGTACAAGTGACGTCTACTTCTCTCAACTTCTTCCACTTTTTTTATAAAGATAATGCTGAGTACTTTACTTTCACATTAAGCAAGATAATATATAAGTGCCTGGCTCAGAACAGAGGTTAACATTATGCTCCAATTCTTGATAGGAGCTGATATGGCCCTCAGGTTTGTGGCACCCACTGAGCCATTGTCCAAGTTACAACGTATTCACCAAATATGCCCGGAGCACCAGCTCTGCCTGGTGCTAGGATGGACACTGCAGAGAGAGCAGTGGGCAAGACACAGAATCTGCTTACTGCTCTGGTTCAAGGGGCCGATTCCAGAGGAGTTGGAACAGGGCACACTCTCTACAGGGCATTTGCCTCTCTCTTGGCCACATGGACTGCCTCAAGGAAAGCTGAAAGACAAACAGTAGAAACCAAACAGCTATCATTGTTCACAAAGTGAGAAATCTTTCACTTGAAATTATTTAGAACTGATAGGGCAGACAATTTTGTGGAATTTTTTTAATACCAAAGAAGACTCTAATTCAAATAAATCAACTCACCTTTTGAAGTCTTGAGGCATTTTCTCAGGAGTCTGCATTATAAGGGAAGGGCCTGCCTCCAAACATTGTCCTCCGCTATGTTTCAGAAATCCCACTAACCTGTGCCATCCTGTGATGCCATTCAACATCCAGTTCATCAAAATAACTGTGTTTTCTGAGCTTATGGTCCTCCTTGTGGTTCACTTTCTTCTGCAGACAGAAAATTCGTTCCTCCTGTAGGCTGGAATGTGGCAGCCAACATGGTCAAATTGGATTTCCCATCCCATGTTAATAAATTACCATTCTGTTTCCCAGTGTGGATGTCATCACCTCGGTCAACTCATTTTACTGAGAGTCTATGATCCACAGAGTGATGTTGTTATTGTTGGAGGAAGGAAAGTGAATAGAATTGATAAGATTTTAAGTCTCCTAGGTTGCAGGAGGTTACATTCTGATTATCAGAGAAACTAGTAGTTTTTTCCATTCTTCAAGAAGTTGGCTATGGTAAAAAAAAAAAAGTAATCCTGAAATACTGAACTATCCTATTTTATCAGTTCTTAAGATGCATTTTCTTACTTTTTAACTTATCTAAAATCAAGATGTATCTTATAATCAATAGATTTTTCCAGTAAATTTTATGTATGTCATAACAGGGGGTCTATTTGTTATTCTAATAAAAACACTTGTACCCTGACTTCTATAAACAAATAAGTCTCAAGTTTCTGAAATTTTAAAATAATAAAAATCCAGTTCTTTTATTCTAGGACTAGTGTTCCTCTTTGGTTAGCTCTCCAAAAATTAATTCTGGGACTAGCCTCAGGTGAAGGACCTTCAATCCAGATTTTTCTTTTCTTGAGTCATTTCCATTCTGGCCGGGCAGAAGGGAGAGCAAGTGGAAGACCATATCAGGTAGGATTCCATGTTCAAGGTTAGAAGCTGATCACAGCACATCTGCCAGCATCCACTGGGCCCAGAACCCAGTCACATGGCCACGTCTACCTTCAAGGGCATCTGGAAAGTAGAGTTAAGCTACAAGTATGGAAAGAAAAGGAGACGAGCTTGCTGACCAGCCAGCTGGCCTTTTCTCTCCACATTTGGAATGATTCTTCATGCTTCTTGTCTCCTCTGATATTTTCAGAAGCACCAACTGGTGGAGGATTTGCTAATGACATCTTAGCCTTCTCTATCATTTTCTAACGATAGTGGGAGCATCAGTCTTTTACAGCAGTGTAGTGACCTGGGTATTTTCAGCACTGGGGGACAAGCCCACCGTGTGAACTTATCAAGATATAAAAGGTCATGTCCTCTCACAAGAAAAACAAAATTTCACCTGTTTAAACCTGCAATGCAATTATCTGGACAATGACTACTAATCAATGATCTAGTTTACCCAGGTCTCTCAAAGAGCTAATCAGTTTTGTTCAGGAGTTAACATAGCCACAGTTGAAAGACTGACCTACATAAAGCAACCAGAGAGCCGTTCATTAAACACTACACTGTTGCCTTTATGTTGAAATGATGTTTAAAGAAGACAGTGATTAGTACAGGATGAAATTACTCACCCTCTTCATATTTCCAGTGTGAGAAGGTTCGAGGTCATTTTGCAGGCAGTGGGCTCTAAATCAGCATTGCAGGCCAACTTTCTCTTCTTTCCTCTTGCCCTTTTCCTCTCTCTTCCTCCCTTAGCATACCTAAGCATACAAGTTGCTAGATCTAGACCCAGAATAAGAAAGAAAATTCTCTACTCCAGCCTGCTGCTACTCCACCCAGCATCAAAGGTCTGCGTTAGGATATCATGTGCTTTCCCAAATTAATAAAGCTGCGCTTCCTTTCCTGCTTATTACTTTTGTACCTAAATTTAATACACCAGAATTAAGGGGCAACCTCCCCCAACAGCGAGAATCAGAATCAGCAGTAGGAACTCCACAGGTCTTGATTTTGTCAATTCTAGGAGAAGTAGAGAGCTCACCTGGTAGGTTGCACTTGATAGTAACTAGCCTTTTAGCACTCTTTAATTCAGTTTTCCTTCTCACTCCTCAAAACAGATTTCTGCAATGGGTACTATTTTGGCACAAAGGAGATTGAGGCACAAAAGGGCTCATTAGTGATTAGCCTGATTCTACATGCTGGCTGATCATATCCTTTCTCTTCTAAACCAGAAAACTTTTGAGAAAAAAAGGGCTATTCATAATGACTACACTGAAATACAGGTGCAAATTGCAAGAGTTCTAAGCAAAGCGGGATATATTGACCCCAGGGGGAGCAGAGTAGGAACTTAAACATAGAATGCTAGCCTACATTTGATATTTGTTCTTCTACACAGTATCTGGCCTTTTAGTCTGGATAACTCTAAGAAATTCATGTGGAAAGCAGTACTTGGTCCATCTGTTGTGGTTGGAATGTGCTTCCTCCCACAAGGGCCCCTATTCTGGGAAGTTGGCCCCTGGTACAGTTATGATGGGAGGTAGGAACTTGAGAGGTGAGTTCTAGTGGGAGGTTCTTAGGTCAGAGGTGCAGACCAGTAAAAGCGATTAAGGTTTTTCCCATGGGACTCTGGTTAGTTGTCTTGAGTGAATCCTTACAAAAGTCTGAGCCTGGGCCCAGCCAGTCTCTCTCTGGCTCTCTGCCTCATGAGAGCCCTTGCTCCCATAGGTGCTCTTACCATGCCATCTGCCATAATATCATGCAGCCAAGAAGGCCCTTACCAGGTTCTATGCCCTTGAATCTTCAGGACTGTGAGCTAAATAAGGCTTTTTTTCTTCATAAGTAGGCTGTCTTGAGTATTTCATAATAGTAATAAAAAATGAACTAATAAGCCATCCTAGAGTACAATGTTTAAAATAAGCTTTTGAGGATTCCAAATAATGTTTGCAGAATCTAAACAAATACCAGAAATGTTCGGTAAAAGTCACAGGTGTTTAATCCACACAAATAAGACAAACTGAGCCTTAATTGCAGGTAATTTAGTTTTATAGTAAAAACCAAGGGGAATATAGATTTAATTGATTCTGCTTTACACCTAATGGAAGATATTGGACACAGGACTCCATGCTGTGGCCAGTGATGTGTGTGAACAAAAGCAACCTGGCACCAATGGTATGTGTGTGGTAGACAGCTTATCCCCTGGACATGTGAATAGAGTGAGCATATAATTCATCATCTGAACTTGAAGATATTTGAGAGTAAAAGGTGCTTCTCTTAGTAAATGGATCAGAAAAACAGGTAGAATCTACTGCCCAGGGCAAACTGAGGGGTATGGTTACCCTTTATACAGGAAGGGGAGGATTAACTCCCTTTTTCAGCTACAACTGTCACTGAACAGCGGGAAGCTAAGACTCATGTCCCATCCTAATCAAGCCTACCTTTGTTTTTACAAGAAAGTTATAGTTAATAAGGGTTTTTCCAGAAGGTGCATTATTTCCTTTTTATTGAATTAACATACTGTGTAGAAATGTCTCTCATTTCTATAATTATAGGAAGAACTCTAGAGGGTAAAACAATCACAATTCCTGCGTATGTCTCTAACTATAAATAATACCAATGTTTAATTTATATCTTGCTCAATGTTTGTTTACTTATATTACTAATAATATGTCTGCCTTAGGCTACAACAATGTTACATAAAAACAGCTTCTTTGCTCAATAATACTGCTGAATAGTTTTTTAGAAATAAGTAATAATCATATATTGAGGGAAATGACCAGCTGTCAGATGAAACAATAGGCCCATTTAGCCAAAGTTTAATTCAAACAACTTGCATTTCAGCAAACTCAAATCTGGACTTATCTTATCAGTGATAAAATTATCTGCAGCTACTTTATTTACTTTTCAGTTATTAAAAAGAGTGAAATTTCATCCAGAAACTATGCAATAAAATACAAACAAGAAACGGCATAAGTAAAAAAAAAATTAACTTGTGGATACAAATGCAGAAACTGGGCATCGATTTGCACTTTTCACTCTAAATACATAATCCACTTTGATTATATTGTTTTGGAAGCCTAAAAAACAGAAAATCCCTGTCCCAGAACAGTTTTCATCCACAGCTGCTCTGCCACACTTGCCTGGATCTGATTTCCTTGCAAACAGGAACAAGGGTCCTTTGAGTCTCACCAATTGCTTTCCCAGTGGGCCCTGGGGATCACTGAGAGAGGGGAGCCATTTAGCTCCATATTGGATTTGGGCCAGGGTATGATTATCTCCTGTGCTTCACGTTTCCATTGGGCACATAAAAATTCTGCTCTGGATCCTTGCAACCAGCAATGCACCCCAAGCACTCAAAGACTCAAACATAAGTAGAATAAGAACAAAGAAATAACTCCAACATATTCTGCACCCAAAACGCTCAGAAGACATAGAATAATACCCCCCAAATCAGCACTATGGTAAAAATAAGTATCTAATATCATTATTACAAGAACTACAATAATAATTTGGTCTATCCTTCTTCCTAGGTTGTGCTGCTATTTCTTCTACAAATTTTAATTCAAAAGGTTAGGCCATTACACTTTTTTTTTTTTTTAAGAGCCTGACACGTGGACTCACACTCAAGGATCCTCCACTTCTTTGAGAGTAAAGAACCCAAGGGATCTTAAGCTGAAGCAATTAGTATGATGCTCTTCCATCTTGGTGTTTAGGCTCCTGGAGTCTGATGACCCTTCTGTTCTTCATGGTATTGTGTTATTGCTCACAGTGGTTGTCTTTGTCAGTTTGCCATACCCTTATTTCTTATAGTTATGGAGGCCAGAAAGCCCACCACCAAGGTACCAGAGCTGTCTGATGAGGACAGGTTTTCTGATTTACAGAAAGCATCTTCTCCTGTATCTTCATAGACAGGAGAGTAGACAGAGAGCCCATGTCTTCCCTTTTTGTAAGAGCATTAATTCACCACGAAGTCCCATCCTTATGATGAAATCAAACACTTGTTCCCTCCCCAAGTCTCTCCTTCAAAAACCATTTCCTTGGAAGTTAGAATTTCAACCCATGAATGAGGGGACAGAACTTTAACAATGTTGATGACTGTATTTTGACGAAGGATTTTAAAGGTTCTAGAAATGACTGGGTTGGTTTGTCTTCATGCTGGTCATAAATAAATGGTCTTGCTTTTCTATCCCATCTAACCATTGGAACTTGGCCTTGTGACATGGAGAGATGATAGAGAAAATCACACATCTGTGTATATTCATGATTCAAAGGTTCATCATTTCTACGAATTTCAGTTCTGCTCTTTCCTATTGGTATCATCTTGTCCAGCCATCTTAACCAGTTCCCCTATCTGAAAAACGTATTTTATATGGTGGTTGTAAAGCTTGAGTGAAACTATGCATGTCGTGTTTAGCATATTATAAATATGCAGTAAATCAGTAAATGTTACCCATTCTTAGCTATTATGATTCCAGTCCCAGCTGGAGTTGATGATTTTAACTTTTCCTTCTCTCATCCTGCATAATCACAATTTTGAAACTTCATTTATCGCTTAAAGTTTTATCATTTCCATGCTTAGTCTGAGCTGATTGCTTCCAAAGTTCCAAAGAAAATCTTTTTCTAAGAGATACCTGGACATCCTCAAAACCCTGGAACCACTTAGGTCTTAGAGCCTTGGATTTCAGAATGCACCTTCTTACTATCTCCCTTTTCCTGCTGCCCCTCCCCAACTCACACAAACACACATACACATACACACACACACAAAGTTTGATCAAAAAATTATTATTAATGTTTAAAATGTTTTAATTATTGCAATTAAACACACATGCCATTAATCCCCCTCAAAATATTCCCTCCCATTTCAAGCACACTTACCCCATTGTTCTTGTACTTTTGTGGCTGCCTTGATAGTATCTTTAATTGATTCAAAATGTTTACCACTCAAGGTCATTTTGATTTGGGGGAGGAGCCGGAAGTTGCATGGTGCCACATCCATTCTGTTCAGTGTTGCTTGGCAGCAGCACCCACTGTATTTTTGATCACACCTTGCTGTAAAGATGCAAAAGAGACTTCCAGAACTATTTCAGAAAGTGAAATAAATCAGACACAGAAGCTTAAATATATAAGAAGTCAAACATGTAAATAATTTAGGAGGAAGACAGATGGTAGGAAAAGGGATGTAGACTTTGTGGAGATGGAAAGGGAGTCTGGGATGGGAAGAGACGGGCAGGGGGAAAGGGGAAGGAGAAGTAAGAAGGATCATGACGTGATATGTGTATGCACCAGTCCCCTACAATGATTGTATTTATTATGTATCACAAACTTAGACTAACAAAAATGCAAGAGAAAAAATTTTCATTTTATTAGTGCATGTTGGCAGCACATGAAGTTTACACCCATTTTAGGGAATAGATGACACATCTTGTTTCTTTTTAACTCCCCTTTCTCACCCAAAGCAATTTCCCTCCCTCCATCTCTAGATCCATTTTCCCCATTTTCATTATTCCTGTTCTTATTATTTATTGAAGTGGCAAGAATAATGGGATAAGTGTGTGTGAAGTAAAAGGGAATATTTTAAAGAAATTAGTGGCAATGTCTTTTACTGGAATGCTTTCTTTTTATTTAAACAGTTACCTTGTATTTTGATCAGCCTTCATATGTGGAATATGGAGCATGGCACATGAGAACTGAAGTTGGCCTGCCATGGACAAGCCCATTTTCCCCCTCCATTCCCCTACCACATTCCCCTCCAAGGGGCCCATGTGTGCTAGAGATGCTTTTCCAGTGATTCCCATCACAGGAATCTGGGAACCAAAACAGAACTCACTGTGCTGATGCAGTCTCCTATTCAAGCTGCAGCGTAGCAGAGCCCACACCCACCAGGGACCAGTACAGGACAAGTCTATTCCCGAGAGCCATTCCAACTGTAATTTCCCATCGTTATAATGTTTTAATATTCATGAGCTGTGGTTCGTGATGATCTGTAACCTACTTGTACTGGCTCACAAGGGCTGGTCATTAAATTTTCAGGAACTTTTTAGTCAGCTGTTAAACAAAACCATTATTAAAAATTAAATTATGTAAACTTACAATTAAATGAATTATTAAAAACAAAGATAAATGATCCAAAACTCATCACTTCTTAATTATTCTACTATATCTTCTTGTTATATACATGTTTGAGGGTTTTAGGCCTGCTATATCTGTACATTAGGAATGATATAAAATGCTGCCGTGCATTTTTTCACAACTCTGCAATTGGTGACACTACATTGGTAGCTTTAATTGGCCACCATGGCTACCAATCCCAGCTTGATTTATGTTTTTTGGTAGTCTAGATATGAGAAACTGATGGAGAGCATGTTAATAATGCAGATTAAATCTACAAGTGTCTGTTGTCATTACAACATGAATAGCACAAAAATTGAGTATTCTGCCAGTATCTGACACAAAGGAGCAGCTCACATCATTGATGCGTAATGAGGTTCTGGCATACACGTTAGCTGTTTCATTTCAATTTGGTCTTATTCATCATGTAAATAAAAATATTGATCAACACTCATATCCAACTGACCTTGGTTCATCAGTTATAATCATGGGTAGACTACATAAAGATGAAGGGCTCAGCAAAAATTGACCACAATATTCTGCAAGAATCAAATGGCTCTATAGCATTTACAAAAAAGAGCAATGTGTATTTTATTACTTTTGTGAATTGTGTGCTATACTTCCTTTATGTCGGTAAAACTTACATACATATATGTGCATATTTTTTGAAAAGTCAGTTGTGAAAAATTTACTGGCATTTCACTAGTGCTATGACTGCTTGTTTCTATTACTCTTTATAGAGGTGGCAGGCAGACTTAGGAAATTTGATTCTATTTTTAAATGCCAGATGTAGGGGGGAGTTTCCAGAATTCACAAAGCATTGATGTTTACTTCTTCAAATATTTCTATCTTCATCCATTTTCTGTAACTGATATCACAGACTAGGAAGTTTATGAAGCGTATGAGTTTATTTGGCTAATGGGCCTGGAGTCCAGCAAGCCCATCAGTTGGGAGCGTCTCCTTGGTGGAGCACATCACTTGGCAAAGCAGAGCACAGACACCAGCTCAGGTCATTTCTTATAAAGTCACTGATGCCATCATGGGAACTCTACCCTTGTGACTTTATCTAATCCTAATGATCTCAGAAGGCCTGACCTCCAAGTCCACTACCATTTTCATTTGCAGATTCAGGTTCCAACATGTGAACTTTTGGAAGACGCATTCAAATTTCAGCAACTTGTGATGATATCTTTGCCTTACAAGGTGACAATGATGAAATTAAGCTGGTCTGATAACAGATCTGTGCTCTTGATTAACCCAAGAAAGGAGCACTGGATTTAGGTTACAACCAAAGCTCTAGAAAGAACCAACTCTTCAGCACTAGAAGGCAGCAAAGTTTCCCTTAACGATGTCCAGGTAGAGAACTAGACCTGTTCTCCTACCGCCTCCTTAGGCCAGACCAGTAACTGTAGCTGTTCCTCCTGTTCCAGAGCCTTGTGGATTTCAGCAGATCTGAGACAAGGTCTGACTTAAGCCTTAGGTGTAAGAGAAGCCATGGCTATGAGTGACGGTACAAACATCTAGTATGCTCCTCGGCTCCCCACCAATCTGGTCAATGTCATTAATGGTCAGTGTGTATAACAACAACTCTCTGGAGAGGCAAAGACAAAGGAATGGCTCAGCACTCAGGCGGATAAGGAGTCTGGGAAGCTAAATCTATGTATCAGAAAAGAGGATAGTCAGAGTGACATGGTTATTGTTAGAAATTCGTTCAAGCTAACAGTAAAATATAAGAAGAAAACTATTGGTAGCATAGATTAGTGGGAAGAAATGGAGATGGCATTTGATGCAAAAGACAATTTGCTTTTGGTTACAGAAAATATTTTTTTTAAAAGTCATTCATAATTGTCCTCCAAGGTAAGGTATCCTTTCTAATGAAGATTAAACAATAAATTAAATATTATATAATACGAGGAAAATTATGAGAAAGTTTCCGAGTGAACATTTATTATGATTGTTTGCCAAAAGATTGTATAAATATGTAGTTTAACACTGAGACTATACTTTGCTTCATATATTCACTGAATCTGTGGTCACACTTTTCTTCAGGCCATTATTTACACAATAACAGACACTGGTGTTTTCCTGTTTTGTATTTCTCATGATGAGAAACTGATTGTGTATTATTTCAGTGAATCACCTAACTAAGAATCCTTTATTTTTGCTTGAGTTATAACACATTCTCAAGAAAATCACATATAAAATTTTAACAGAGTTTATTGAGTTCTTACCACATGGAAGGCACCGTATCAGTGGAAGAGATAATTAAGTAAAATACAACTGTTCTGAACTTCAACTCTGAGAATCTGTAATAAACTAAGAAGCTATTACATAAAGAATAATTAACCTCTGCCTTACTGTCTTCAGAAATTTCCAGTCTGCAATTTATGAGATGAAATTTTACCTCCTGATCATTCTAAATCAAGAGTTTTTGAATACATTTAACACTGTTGCTTGCTTTTTTCCTTTAAAAAATGGAGTTGGAAAGGAAATGTAGAAATGAGATCAACAAATAGATTTGATTATTTACCATCATAAGTTTCCTCAGAGCTGCCAGTAAATCCCTTGCAAAGTACACAATTAATATTTATGAGTGAGCCATGTAGTCCTATGGCAGCCACTGCTTGGTAATTGATTTAACTTCTGTATGGTTTCATTTTCTTTGCCCTATGGTAGAATACTTTGATTCCCTTCTCTTGAGTGAAGGGGACAGGATTTGATATGGAAAAGGAAAGGATTTGAAATTTTAAAAAAATTTAATCAGAGTTGGGTCATCCTTCCTGGATGGTAGAAAGTAATCAGTCTGCATCCACTAGAGGGTCTTGTAACTTGATCCAAGCTCAAGAAAGAGACAAAGCTGCTTACAATAATCCCAGGGTTAATTGTACCTGTGGGGCAAGGTGACTATTCTTTCTGTACATCAGTCTTGAAGGTATTAGCAAGAAGAAAGGAACTTTGGCTGTGATGATATATGTGAGCATCCGTTAAAATCTTGCAAAGAAATTTACTTGACCTATCTCTGGTGGGAGACAATATAGATTGGAGGTCCTATATCCATCATCACTCACAAAAATATGGGCTATGGTCTCTCTTCTGAATGACTAAGTGGAGAAGAACCTCCTGAATTAATATTAGGCTGAAGTTTAGGGAGGTAGAAAGGTAATGGAATTATTTCCACACAGAGAGTAATGGAGGTTCTCAAGGAAAGGTGGTAGGAGGCTGGAGAAAAGGTATTGAAGGAGGAGGAGACACAGAAAAGAGAAAAAATATAGATGAAGGAGAGTAGAAGAAAGGGATTTGCATGTGGACTCTGCTTTTGGGACAAATCTTTAGATAAAGATATACTCTCCTCTGAAATCTGAGACCTTATCAAAACTCTCTTTAGTCTCTATCCTGGTATTATGGTTTATATCTAGATGTCCCCTCAAATCCTCATGTGCTCATAGATGGGGCTGTTGGGAAGTGACTGGATCATGGGTGTGTGATACAGGATTAGTTCACAGACAGGTTTACAGCTAGGTGTGATGTTGGAAGGTGAAGCCTGGTAGGAAGAGGTGGGCCACTATATACAGGAGATATCTACGCCTATATCTACATCTTTATCTATATCTACATCTGTATCTATATATCTCACATGTATATACCACCATGCATAATAAACTTGCCAGAGAAATGCATGCACACTTCAACAGTTCACTGTACTAATAAATGTCTGGAAGCTAATGGCCACCACTTCGAGCACCTCTTATAAAGGTGGTCAAAGGTAACTTGTATTGATTTCATGATGTCTCAATAAATTTAGTATTAAAATATTTATACAAATTTTTCTTTTCCTGTTGTACACTTTTTTGGGAAGATTCTCCTCTTCCCTTTAGTACTCACAGCTTTCTGCTTCCTGTCTGTCATGCCATGGACTGTTTCTCCTCTGCCATACCCCTCTGCCACACCATTCTGCTTTGGATCCAGATGACTATTGACTGAAACCCCTACAAGCTATAAGTTAAAATAAAACTTTTCTTCTTTAACTTATATATGTCAGATAGTTTGCTCCAGCAATGAGAAAGTAACTAAGGTAGATTTGCATGGGCTTGATCACAAACATGATTGGGAGGGAACTCAAAAAGCCCTACCTCTACTCCATCTCAGCCTGGAGATTTCTGGGCAGAGGCATGAGAGCCCCCAGAGTGGAGAGATACACAGAACTGCAACAGCAGAGAAGGCTTCTCTCTCCCCAGTAGCTGCCTGCCATAATTCTGAAAGAAACAGTCTTCAAGACTGGAGCAGTAAATCTTCAAATGCACTCTGTGAGCATGAAATGAAATAATATAGATCAAAATATTTTCCAATCTATAAAGTTTTATACAAATAAAGATATTATTTTAAATTATGTACTAATAATTACACACACTTTAACTTAAAGTTACTGATCTGGGCTCCCATCTCTAATACCAAAGTAATTTTTTAATGGCTACATAGTAGCATTCTTGGATTAAGTGCATATAATTGTTCCCAGGATAGGATAGGACAGAATATGAACAGACATCTATAGCCCAGAGTGTAAATAAGAAGGCAATGCATGTAATCACTGAACTATTTTGGAGAACCTACTTTGTCCCCAACAGCGTGAATGGTACCACAGGCAGAAAAAAAAAAGAAAGAAAAAATCAAGAACAGGTTGTGCTTTTCCGACATCTCAATCTAAGCGGGGAGACCAAGGACATTGCAATGAATTTAGGACAGAATGAGCTATGATAGCATAGCACTTCTCTTAGGGACAAATCAAAGAGAAAGAGATTATATTTCAAGGAGTTAGCCTGTTATGTGGACCTTAGGGCTAGCATAACAACTCTGACCATATGCTACTGAAATGAAGTTAAAACTGAATGCCTAGTGATTGAGATTGGCAGATCTGTTGTTATCAAGAATTTAATTCTTTAAGATCTCTGGGTTGCAAGGAACATAAACTCATTCTAGAATATGGTATGTGTGGAGAGGGAGCATGAGCAGTAGAATAATAATAAACAAAGAAATATAGAGAACAAATCTCAACCATGCAAGATGGTATACTGCAGTAGATCTGAGTTTGGGCTCTAAATCATGCCACCTACATTTGAATTCTTCCTTCTAGCCCCTACTCCCTATGTCACTTTGGACAATTTACATACTTTTTCTTGCCTCCACTTTCTAATTTGCAAAACAGGGTTAATAAATGTATCAACTTCAAAAAGTGTTTTGAGGGATAAAGAGAATATCTTGCACAACTCGTAAAACACTTCTGACAAAAAGGGAGGGCTCGATACATGTTATTTGCTATAAGCATGGTGTTTTTAGGTTCTAGGAAAAGCAAAATGGTGAGAACCCAGGGAAGGGAAATCACTTTCAGTTGGGCAGGCTTTGTAAGGTTTGGAAAATCATGAACTGAGAAGTCATTCAGCATCTGAGCAGTGCTGATGACCAGGTTCTTTTTCCCAACCTCTGCAAACCCAGGGTCTTGCTATGGATCTGTTTGTTGTCACCCAGCCTTCACCACTACTGTGACTCAGCATTTCTCCCTTGAACTGTATTTGTGTCTTCTTTCCTTGACTTCACTCTTTCTCTGTCCTTCTAGTATCTACTCATTCATCATATCCCCTGGTTTTCTCTTTGTGTACCACTCAGTTTCTTTCCCCAATACCTAACTCCAGTTATTTTTATATTTTAATCTAATCAGTCATGAATATCCCTGAGGCAAAGAAGTCCTTTCAGCCACTTGGTAGGTATTTGATAAGCCAAGGGGGGCTCCTGGAGTTGGACATCTGCTTCTGGGACAGTCTGGGATGATCACTAAGATGACATTGGATTGAGCAGAGAATGGTCACCCGGGTGCCTATTTTGTACCTCTGTCCACATCTATGGTACATCTCTTTTATGTGCCATATGTGTATCTCTTTACAAATTTATTTCTCATATGGACTAAAAGAATTCAATATTTGAATGTCTACTATATGTTGGCCCAGGATATGTTCTAGGTAAGAAGAATATGAAGCAGTTCCTACCCCTAGTATAAAAAAAGAGAATAGACCTGCTAATAGCCACTTCTAGGGTGAGATGGAGTAACAGGCACACATATGTACAGATACAGGGCGCCCCAGGTCTGCTTCTGAGTAAAGGGCTTGGGCTAGAACCTCCTAAAAGGAGGTTCTAGAACCTGTAAAATGAGATGATTAAACTACATTGATCTTGAAGGTCTCCAGCTCTGACATTCTGCAATCTGCAACTCCATAGATTCTGTAATCTATGTCCTGGTTGCAGGCCACCTCTAACACTTGTAGAGTCCAAAGCTGGAGTAAAATGGAAGCTACCTAACATAACACAGAATAGAGGTGATGTAAACCAAGAGAACAAACAGCTAAATGAAATATAGCTGATCCTTTTTCTTTGATAACTCACCTTTAAAAGACCTAAGAGGCTAGATTTGAATTTAGAATTCTTGAGCTCTTTGAAGTACTAACATGCTGCCAAAAGGAAGAGCCAGTCCTTCCCACAGCACCCCTAATTTACAATCTGATCCTCTTCATTCCCTAGCTCTGGTTTGTCCCACCCAGTGAGAAGTCCTGTGCACACACAGCCAGAAATCGAAATTCACACAAGCTGATTCCTATTCTGTCCCCCATTCTGAAACCATTGCTCAACCATTGCATTGAAGACCATGCCTTGAGCTGATGGGTGCACACAAGGTGCTCAGGCGGCTTAGGGAGGACAGAATTGGGGGGCTGGTTTGAGGTCACTTAAGCAGAAAATTGGGAGTCCTGAGTATTTTGTGTATGGTCTACAAAGAAGGAAACAGGGGCTCTGGGCAGGCATATCCTCCAGCTCCACATCCTCCTTTTTTGACAGTCAGGGCTTGGCTCGAGGAGGAAGGCCAATGAAGGCTCTCCTTCCCATGTTTCAGAGGGGTGCTGTGCTGCCTCTGCCTCCCAGCCTGCATCGCCAAATTCAGAAAATAAATTGCTAAACAGCTATTTGTCTAAATTCACTTTTCTGGCCCTAAAATTGTATATACTTAACCTAATAAAGAAATAAAACAACATTTAGGGAACAATAGGTTTATCTGGTAAACTTTTGTTTGCATTCTATTGTGTTCAAAACTATCAGAAAGGAACTTTGTCTCTATAGTAACAAGGAGACTTTGGGTGCCCAGTTCAATTTCTGACAGTCGGACCTTCTAGATCTCAGAGGAAAGTGGAAAGGGCCCTGAAATTCAGTAAGATTTTACTTTTATTTGCACAGGCCACTCTACAGTTTATGCATTACTTGTGTGTCATTGCAGTTCTAAGGAATTCTACTGCCAGTGAACTAGTGGAGTAACAGCGGAAGGTGCCATATAAGTCACACCATTGAGATAATGACATTAACGAGCATTGACATTTGTCACTGATTTACAAGTGTTGGTCTCAACACTTTACATGCGTTTTTCTCATCGAATCTTACGGGAATGAGATGAGGTAAATGTTTTTATCCTCATTTACAGATTTTTGAAATGTGAATGTGAGAAATGAAAAAATAAAGCAGTTTCAGGGTTTGATGATAGGAGATTAGAAGTGGTCCAATGGGATTCAAACCAAAAACTTCAAAGTCAAGATTTATTGCTCTGCACAGCCACCTGGTTCCACACTACAAAGATGCAGGGGACATCAGACCACCAGACCACGGTACTGAGTCCCGCTGCTCCCAGCCCAGAGGTATGGGCTTCTGAGCTGCTGTCGCACTGATCCTGGTCCAGAGGAAGGGGCTTCCCGGTCACCATCCCTCCCACTGCTCTCAGCCCAGAGGATAGGGCTTTTGGGCCACCTTCTGTCCCACTACTCCTGGCCCAGAGGAAGGGCCTTCCAGGCCACCATCCCTCCCACTGCTCCCGGCCCAGAGGTAGGGGCTTCTGAGCCACCATCCCACTGCTCCTGGACCAGAGGAAGGGCCTGCCTGGCCACCATTCCTCCCGCTGCTCCCAGCCCACAGGAAAGGGTTTTGGGTCACAATCCCTACCGCTGCTCCCGGCCCCTGTCACCTCTCCCAGATCAGGGGAGGTAATCCGTGCAGGCGCCAACAGCCCCCACCCTAGTTGAAATGAGAAAACACATAAATAAGTCTCAAAACTAGACTTCCAGATCACCTACAGAAACCCCAAAGAGAAATGAGATGGAACACTCTGATACTCAACCACCTGGACCCACTGAACTGGCAACAAAAGGGATCTGGAAAAAATGAAATCAGAAATAATTTTTC
>NW_004624753.1:9464983-9482109 GCF_000247695.1 Heterocephalus glaber
GAAAAAATAAGAACCAAGATGCATCATGCAAAGGTACAATTCCCAATGAGAAATGTAATTGTGCTGTATACCTACAATGTACCAATAAAAGAATTCAATAAAAAATGAGTTAATATAATAATCTCAATTTCCATGAGATGGAATCCTGTTCGTGCCATTCCTGGCCACGTTTCACTACATTGGCAAAAGTCACATCACCTGAAAAATGTGCCTGCCGCTCTGCTTGTTTGTTTAAAGTAATACGTTTCGTGCACAATTGAATTCTTGTGCCATGCATGGATGAAAAATGAAAAGAAATATATCTTTAAATTCACATCAGTGGAGCCTGTGCCAGAACAACAAATCCATGTATTACAAGTGACATGTAAATTAGGAGAGCCAATAGAGCTAATACACTCTGCTCTATTCCTACTGAAATATTTCAATATAACCTCAAAATTTAGCTGATTCCAAACATCCATGTGCAGGCACACTGCAGCAGAGCACCACTCTTCCCATGTGTGGTTTACTGACTTTCTATTTCCCAAACTTAAACATGGAAAGAAATTCTACTGTCTTTTTGTAAAACGGAAGAAAAAGAAACTAGCTATTTTTCGAAATTATATCTACTAATGCCACCCCAAATAATGGAAAACCTAATTATTGTCTAACTTCCAGAACTATTGACTGTAAGTTTGAAATCCCAGGGAATTTCTGTGAAAGCCAAGTTTTCCAATCCGTCTGACTGAGGCTCCCACTGCTAGTTGCCTGCCCAGGACCATTCAGCCCCTCCCCTGACAATGAGCTCAGCCTCCTCTATAAGGAATGTCAACTGCCACCTTAACAAACAGGAAATGAAACCCTTGAAGGTGGGGTTATTGGGAAAGAGATATTAACATGTATGCAATCAGTTTACTGAGTGCTGACCTTGGGATCTGTGCTATTAATTTTCTGAAAATAAAGCAATGCAGGAAACTAACAAAAATCTCTTTTTATTGAGCTTATATTCTAGTGATGGGACACAAAGGAAAATAAAATAAATCGGACGCATATGTGGAATGTTATATGAGATGAGTGCTGTAAGGAAAATAAAGCAGAAAAGAGAGATAAAAATGTTGGAAGGAAGAGGTTGCAAGGCTACCTAGAGTGGCCAGGGAAGCCCTCACTGAAAATATTTGGGTAGAGATCTATTTACCATCCTCCTGCCTCAGCCTCCCAGATTGGTAGGATTACAGGCGCATTGCACCACACCCAGCTTATGGCCTCATTTTAACTCCGTTACATCTGTAAAGGCCTTCTCTACAAAAACATCCATATTCAGAGGCCCTAGGGGGTTCAACATATGAATCTGAGAAGATGGAATTCTATTCACAACCAATGTTGTCAAAGAACCGTAGAGGTCAGGTAGGACCACAGTGAGGTGATCTACTCAGGGTAATAGGTGAGGGGGGGAAGGTGGGTGGGAAGGAAGTCAGATTGCACAGGACCCTGAAGATCACAGTAGAGATGCTTCACTTTATTCTGAGCAATGTAAGAAGTCACTGGAGAGTGTTCTGAACAACAGAGCAGAATGATCTTACAGCTGAACAGTTTATTATTTGAGATGACCAGTGGCCCTCTGCCTTTCCTGGACAGGACAATCAAAGTGTTTCCAGCCCTTGAAAAATCACCCTTGGTTACAAATGCCATCCTTATGACTTAGAATGTCCTTATCAATGGACCACTGCTGTGCTTGTTTTTTCATCCAAGAATATAATCTTTTTAAACTACAGTATCTGGCCCATTTAAGCTCTACGTGATCAATGGTGGACTTATATTTGTTTCTAATGCTTATTTTTCTATTTCTACTATCTTTCTGATCTCTTCTCTTTCCTTTCCTCTTTCAAGTCAATTGTTTTTTCTTTCATTTTCTCACTGTTTCATCCTCAGTCGTAGTCTTCACATTGAGCATTCTATTCCCTAGGTATTTTACCACATATAATCAACCAAGTTTTTTCATATTTCCTGAGTTATACAATTGCTCTCAGTTATTATTGTTTTGTGCAGTTAGATTTGCTGGAATCATTCCCATATTTACCACTTTCTTTTCCTGTCACTTAATCATAAACTTCAGATCTTCCACTCGGGATTATTTTCTTTCTACATAAAGCTCACCCTTTAGTGTAGGTCCAGTGCGAAAAATTCTTCCATCTTCAACTTCACTAAGAGTATCTATATTTCTCCCTCATAATTGAAAGATAGTTTCTGTATTTGAGTCCTTTCTTAGAGGTTTCTAAGCCTTCAGGGCTTTTTTCTCAGCATGTAGAAGGTATTTGACTGTCCATTCTTCCCTAGGTATCCACTGGGGGTCAGTTCTATGGCCCTTCATAAACAGGAAATTTTAAATGCTCAAGTACCTTACATAAGATCATGGACTATTTGCATCTAAGCTGCACACATCCCCCAATATACTTTAAACATCTCTTGATTGTGTATAATACCTGAGACGATGTAAATGCTGTGTATTATTTAAAGGACAATGACAAGGAAAAAAGTTTTTTAAGTATTCAGTACAGATACCATTTTTTCTATTTTTGATCTGCTATTGATTGGCTTAGCAGATACAGATCCTATAGGTACAGAGGGCCAACTGGACTTTTCATTCTTTTGTTATGAAGATAACCCTTAAATCTTTTCACTCTACACATGTTTAAGATCTACGTTTGTCATTGATCTTCTCCACAACACTGTACCTTTTTCTTTGCCCTGCTGTTAACTATGGATTTGAGATCTGATGTCTAACAACTCTTAAAATCCTCAGCTGTCATCTCCTCACATACTGTCTCCTCCTTATGCTTTGTGTATCTCCTTCTGGCATTTGAACTATATCAGAAGCTCTGAGGACATTGTGCTAAGTGATATAAGCCAGACACAGAAGAGAGAATATTGCACTGTCTTTCTTACAGGTAGAATCTTTAAAAGCCAAATACATATAAATAGAGAATAGGATGGCATGGAGAGGGGGACAGAGATGTTGGCCAAAGGGCACAAAGTTGCAATTATATAGGGCAAATAAGCCTAGAGATCTAATGTACAGCATGGTGATAATAGTTAATAACACTGTAGTGTATAATGGGAATTTGCTAGAGAGTACATTGCATTAACTCTAACCAAACACAAAAGCAGTCATGTGAAGACACAGACACATCCATTTGCTTCACTGCAATATTCATTTCATCATGTATAGGTGTATTCAAGTATCCTACACATTGGACACCTTAAATATACTTGATAAAAATAATTTTCACTCTATGATCTAAATTTATTAACTATTTTCTTCTCTTTGGGTTGCACTATAAAACATTTCTTCAAATCCTTCTTCCATTTTCTTGATTAGCTATATTTATTCCTAAATAAATTCAAAATATTAATTATTTTTATGTAATAAATGAACATAATATAAAAGTAATAAGTTTTAGAGTAAGAAACACATGGTTTGAATTCCCTACTGAGTATATGGCAAGCAGCCTAGTAGTGTGTGTGTATGTGTGTGTGTCTAATATAATGCATAGAATAGACCCAGGATGTTAGCTTCCTTAATTATAAAATTCTCACATTCGAATATGTCACTATTTTTGCATATGTTACCTGTAAGTACTATAAATCTTTATCAGACAGGAAATAGGGAAAACAATTTCAGTCTCCTTTCTCATTTTGCGTCTTTATTTGTGTAACTTGTTTCCTTGTTTGCGATACCCTAGTTACTGGCCACAATAGGCCAATTTTGTCTTCCTAGAAATACAATTCCTGTACCAGAGTACAGCCAATAAAAATTAAGTATTCACTAAATAAAAGATATTCTTCCTTGGGAGTTGTTTAGGATGAAAGAATCACACCCAAACACACACGCAACTAAATATAAAACTGCTTCTCAAACTCTAAAAGTCTTGCTTCCTAAACATCAAAGAATAAACTTGACTTTAAAATTTTTGTTCTCACCTACCTACAGTTAGGCCAAAGAAAAATCAACTCTGAAGACTATGGTAGAAGACATAGGTGAAAAATTAGTTATTTTTATATCTCTTAAGCTTATGAGAAGACTTCCAAGAAACTAGACCTTCTCAAATTGATTTTTTAAAAACTATTGGAATTTTTTGGTTTTAATTTTAGAGGGAAGAAATAAATGCAGAGAAAATACATTCATATCAGTAATTTAATATATAAGAAATGAAATTTTTAAATTATGCCCTTGAGTCTTTTTTCTTTTACAGTTCTGTATTTGCAGTCATAATTCCCAAAATTAAAATTAATCCTCATAGCATGGAGGCATAGGAAAATCTCCAATGTTCAAGGAAAAATAATTTTCTTCATAATCTGACTTTACTAAACAAGGAGTATATGCATGTTCATAGTAGAAGGAACTCTAATCTAAATACATTGAGAAACACTTAATATTTTACATATAAGTACATAGAATATCATTATCTGTATCATGTCTCCTCTGTCAAACTCAAACTTAAGTTCCCAAAGAGCTAATCACTAATGTTTTCTAAAATATTTTTAAGTGACTGTATATCTTGCTGTTCTGGAGGCTAGAAGTCCAAGACCAGGGTGCCAGACCGGCTGGGTTCTGGTGAGCGCCCTCTTCCTGGCTTAGAGATGCAGTCTTCTTGCTCTGTCTCCACCTGGTGGAGAGAAAGATCACCTCTGTCCTGTCTCTTAATGTCGTAGGGTGAGGGCGCCACCTTCATGACTTCACTACCCTTCAAAGACCCCACCTCTTAATACCATAACTCTGGGGATTAGCATTTCAGCATATGACTTTTTGGTGGACACAAATATTTGGTCCAGACCCAGTTATTAAATTTTAAGATGGCAAGAGAATGCTCTCCTCCTCACAAATAGGAGGCTTGGGTCTCTCAGTGATGAGATAAGGAACATCTGAGACTCTCCTGTGGCAGCTTGAAGTGTTTTGCCTTCACTGAGTTGAGGAAAAGACACTCTCTCAGAATTAGAAAAGCCTTAATCATGGAGGAAGTAGGATGTGAACCTAAATGAATTAGCCTGGCCACAGCATTGCTCAGCAATCAGGAGTATTTGGCCCAAATCTACTTGGATAAACTGGTATATTTTGGACATTTGTTTTCACACTAAATTGTCTCCACAAAATAGTTCAGCTTCTGGAATATTCTGATGCTGTGTTCTTTGTAGTGTCACTGAATATCAAATTGATTTTGTGTTACTAATAACACAACAGGCTGGGTAGTTTGGATCAGGGGATGACTTTCTTGATAACAGGTGGCACAGGGCATCACATGGGAGCCACGGAGAGCTCAGGAAAGAACTAGCCAAGCTGGCTTTTCCAGCAGACCCTTTCTCCAGATAACTCAGCCTATTAATCACAAGAATGGAATAATCCATTCATAAAAGCAGAGCCCTAATCGCCACCTAAAAAATGGTACCTCTTCATGTTTCTCAATGGGGATTAAATTTCAACATGAATTTCACAGGGAACAATTCAAACCATAGTATTAAGAAATGCACCAGGCATATCCAAGACTATTCAGAGGAAGAGAAGTAAATGAATGAAGAAATCTGCTGACTGTAATACATACACTGGTGAAAGAGGCAAGGGAGAAATATCATCCAGCTTACCACTGAAACAGTGATTGGCTTGCCCTCTGGAGCATGAAAACCCAATTCTCAAAATATTGTTTCTGCTGAAGTTCTGTCATTGCCTCTTTCCATCCTGGTACTGGAGATTAAACCCAGGGGCTCTACCAAGTAAGCTACATACTCAGACTTTTTCATTATTTATTTTTATTTAGAGATAGAGTCTCACTAAGTTGCCCAGGATGGACTCAAACTTGTAATCCTCCTGCCTCAACCTCCTGATGAGGTAGGATTACAGATATGCACCAGCACTTATATTGCATTTTTACATGAAAAAAAGAAAAAAAGGGGCTGGGAAAAGATGCTCCTGACAGAAAGATGAGCTTCTTGTACAATTCAGCCAACAGAGAGAAGGTCTTGCAACTGGAACACAGTGAGCAAAGTGTGGGGACAGAAAACCGGGCAGGGAGGAGAGCAGGAATGACACTCTGTGATCTCAGAGGCCATTAAAATCTCTGAGCATTACTGTAAAAGCACCAGGAGGCTTTTAAGCAAGAGAATTAAATGACTGGATTTTACTGTTTTAAGAGACTGCTCGGTGCTTAATCTGAAATTTGTCCTCTGTGCTTAAAAAAAACAAACAAGCTCAAAAGGCAGACTCACCCCAGCCTGCATAGAATGGGCTAATATGGGTGCTCATCCTAGGGCAACTGTCCACATGGCTAGGAAAACCACCTCCAGACAGACACATGTTCTGAATGTGCAGTCATGCTCTGGCATACATTAGTTTCTCACAAGATCAGGAACCTCACTTGCCCTTCATTGACCTTGACCAACACTGTGGAGACAAGAAGGTTCCCCTCAGAGGTTTTAAAGGTCTGTTCTATAGCTCGAGTGATAGCCCATCTTGAAAATAACTTTCTGTCAAAAGTCAGGCACCAATATATCATCAAGAAGACTATTTTCCTTTGCTTCAAATATTTTGTTATTGTTGCTAACCCCAATAAGAACAAAAGGAAAATCTGTTTCAAGTAGGTGCCTCAATTTATTGGGATCTGTGGCAGTATGACTTCATCAAGCTGTATTAATGCTTTCCTTGTAGGGCCCTACTCCACTGGCTGGCATTACATGGTCTGAGATAATAAGTCCTGATTAGATATGCAAATTCTTCTTCACTTTTATCTCCCATCTTGAGAGAAAAAAATCTTATTGGGGGAGATAGACATATTCAGTATTGTAGCATTTATGCTTTCTCATTTTCTTGGGGAATAATTTATGATCTTCCTATAACTGTTTTTCTGATAGGGGCCCTTCTTGGAAGGGCAATTTCCTGTGGTATGAAGTGTCTTCAGCTCAGAAGTTTTATTGTTTTGGTATTTTATCCAAGAAATGCAACTGATCTTTGTATTCCAGTCTGGGGGTGCTGACTTCTCCTAACCAAAGAGGCTGATTGGCATTTGGTTATAGTATTTATTATAGAGCATGTTTGAGAAGATCATGTTGAGCTCTGGTTACTACACTTCCTGGGGAAATAATACTGCTTTCCTTCCATTAATCCCAGTACCTTCTCTCGCCCCTCCTCCTAGATTCAACAGTGTACCAAAGAGTCTGTAGTCATTCTAAATCTGGTAACTATCCCCAAATTCAGTCAACAGTCTCTTATATGTGGTCTCTATCTGTGTTTCCCAAATTAAAACCTGTATTCTCCAAAATAAACCAGCCCACCTCTCAGAGACTTTAAAATAGAAGGTCTGTTCTTCACCTTCAGAGACACAAATGTCCTAGGGTTGTGTTCCCCAAGCTTGGTTTCCATACAATCTTCTGAGGAGCAAGATCACAGTGACTAGACAGGCTGTCTGAGCCCTTACTCCAGGGAGCCTGCTTTGGCAACAACACAGGGAGTCTGAGTCCAGAGTCTTCTAGCTCCAGGATTCAGTTCCACATTGGCAAGCATTCCATCTTAGACATTTCTATGCTATCAGATCAAAGAGTACTTGGAGTGCTAGTTTCTGAGACATCAGAGTTTCCCAACTGATCAGCAAGGGAGTCCACTGTGCCAGATGAATGGGAACCAGCTCTGAGTAGACTTCTCCACAGCAGGTCCAGAACCAGGGTCCTCAGATGAATGATGAATGATGCTGGAAATGATGCTGGAAATGAATGATGCCGGAAACAACACATCACACAGTCACTCCTAGACTCACATCTCTTTCCCCATCCTCTCTCCTTCTCCACCTGTGACCTACATTAGGAAAACACACTGCCACTGTCAAATTCCTCCTTCTAATTTTTGTTTATAAGCTATTTGAAATTCACAGGAAAACTGAACAAAGAAGACAGAGAGTTCTTATAAACCCTCGGGTTTCCACATCCAACAACTTCCCCTATAATTAACATCTTTATTAGTGTGGTTTATTTGTTACTACTGATGGACGAGTATTGCTACATTATAATTAAATTCCATAGATTACATTAAGATCCACAGTTTCTGTTGTACAGTTCCATGGATTTTGAAAAATGCTTAATATCAAGTATCCATTATTACACTGTGAAATGAAATATTTCACTGCTCTAAAAATATCCTATGTTTACCTAATCATCCCTTCTTCCCTTCCTCTGAAACCTTAGCAACCACCCATGTCTTTACGGACTCCATAGTTATTATCTTTTCCAGAATTATCAAGTAGTTGGAATTGTAGAGTATGTAATCCTTTCACATTGACTTTGCTAGCTTAGTAATATGCATGTAGGTTTCTTTCATGTTTTTTTGTGGATTGGCAGCTTATTTCCTTTCATTGCTAAATAATATTACATTCTCTGGATATGACACTGTTTATGCATTCGTCTATTGAAAGACATCTTGGTTGCTTCCACATTTGGCAATCATGAATAAAGCTGCTATAAACATTGGTGTGCGTGCTTTTGTGTGGACCTGTGTTTTCAACTTGTTTGAGTGAGTACTTAGTATCATGAATGCTGGACAAAATGGTCAAAATATGTTTATCTTTGTAAGAAGCTGCCAAACTACCTTCCAAATGGCTGTATCATTTTTAATTCTCACCAGAAAAAAATAAGAATTCCAATTGCTCCATCTCTTCACCAGCATTTAGATTTTAGCTATATGAAAATACAAGTGTTTGATCTATTTTAATCTGCAATTACCTAATGACATATGATATTCAACATCTTTGCTTATGCATATTTACCATCTATACATCTTCTTTCGAGAGGTGCCTACTCATATCTTTTACTCATTTTTCAATATATCATTGGCCTTTATGTTTTCTTACTGTTTGGTTTTAAGTGTTTCATTTATTTTAGACAATAGCCCTTATCACACTGCTTTCCAATTTTTCTCTGACTGCTGACCTACATCTCCTGCCCTTTTTACTTTTTTTCAAGACAGAGTCTCACAAAGTCACTAAACTGCATGATTGGGCTCAAACTTCCTATCCTCCTGCCTCAGCCATGCAGAGTGCTGGGATTACAGACATATGCTGCCACACCTAGCTATCAATTGTCTTTTCAATCTTTTTGACAGTGGCTCTTACAAAACAGTCATATAAAAGCATATTCCTTTCATGTACCAAGTTTAATCCCAGTTTCTGGCTATGCAAGGTAAGCCCAGTGAAGGTGCTCAAGACACTTTGCAGCAAAAGCTAACCAAGCAGATATAATAGTCTTTTAGGTCTGCCAGTCCTGGTTCCCCTATCAGCAAGTAGGATTACAATAAAGTAGTGGTCCTTGGGAGTTGTAACTTTGAGGTCCATTCCTGAATACAGATTTGAAGGAAGAGTACAAGAGGGCAGACAGATACAGTGGTAGAGTTCCTCAAGCATATAGAAGGGAGATCATTGCACCTTAAGTGTTACACAAGTATGAACAAAGGGTTCATTAACTCAACTAGCACATACTATGCACCAAGTAATAATTCCAGCTTTGGTAAGATTGGAAAAGAGATCCTTACTTTCATGGAACTTAGATTACAGGGGGTGAAAGGGATGATAAAATATAAATAAGATAGATACATGATAATGATGAATAGTAAAGAGAAATAAATCTGAGAAAGTGTAGTTCTTTCTAAGAAAAGTAACTTTTGAGGAAAAGCCTGAGTAAATGCATGAACTAGCTGTGAAAATCTCAGGGAGAAAAATTTGCAGGCAAATGACCTGGCACACAGGACCAGCAATGGGAATTCATTGCAGTTGGGGAACATGGAGGATAGTAGGAGATGAAGAGAGAGTAGTGAGGAACCGGATCATCTGGCCCCTTAGAGGCCACTGTAAGATTTTGGCTTTTACTTAGAAAGGAATAGGGAAGCATTGCCTCTTGAACAGAAGTGTGATGTGATTAGTACTATGTTTTCACAACATCTCCACTTATGGAGAATAGATTGAAGGACAGCAAAGGGCAGAGGCAAGAACTCATTAAAGACAATAGAAATAATCCAGGTGAGAATTGATAGTGATCAGTGTAGCTATGATTACACTAGCAAATATTAAAATAAATGAATGAACAAGTAAATGGATTAAAAGTTTATTGGCACCCTCGGGCCATGATGCACAACTCCTAAATGAGTCACCGGTACACACCAAAGAGGGTGTAAGCTTCTGAACTCACTAGTGCGACCACCTGTTTGGTCCTCTGAGCCACAGCATATGGGGCTTTGGGTGTACTCACACATACAAGGCAGAAGAGAAAGACAGACAGGCAGGAAATCAGATAGAGATTGTGGAAGTCTTAAAACTGCAGTATAAATGTCCACATTGCCATTCATTTGTCACAGTTTGATTGTTCTTTGAGGTCACCAGTGTTCTCCCAGGCCAGAATGATGTGATCTCTATATATTCATACTGTAATTTAAATCTGAAATGTCCCCTATTGGCTCATATGTTAAAGACCTGGTTCACAGCCCATGGCTTTATTGGGAGGTGGTGGAGCCTTTAAAAGGTAGGTCTAAGTGAGAGGTCTTAGGTCATCGGGGGAGGTAACCTTGAAGGGCATTATGGGACACTGGTCTTTCTCTGTCTCTGCTTCCTACATGACTTGAAGTGAGCAGCTTGCTCCACCACATGCTCCGTGCTAGAATATGCTGCCTTGCCACAGGCCCAAAAGTGATGAGACCAACTGGCCATGGCCTGAAACCTCCAAAACTGTAACCCAAAGTAAACCTTTCATCTTTTTCAATTTATTATCTCAAGTATTTTGATATAGTAACAGGAAGCTTCGTATGTGTAATCCAGAGACAAAACAAAGACTAGAGGAACAAGGTGGGTACAGCCACTCTGAGACTAGAGCTCTTCCACACGGTGATGCAGATATAGGATTTGGAAAACAGCACCTTATTCTACTGTGCCCTTATTCTACTGCTTAGAAAAGAATCTCCAGGTCCCAGGCATGCTGTTTTTCATTTCCTTCTCTTTACTTTGGTGAAGACTTTTGATCTCTGTAGAGTCAATTTTCTTTATGTCATTTTCTCCTAGAAAACACATTGCTTCAATCATCCCCACTTTAAAAACTTCTCTTCTAAAAGTCGACAGGGTGCTTTCAGCCAACTCAGAGAGTTCATGATCATTGAAGCTGTCACGACATAGGAAAGCTCTTTCCCGGGTGCCGACTCACTGAACACTCTGGTGGACTAAATCCAATCCACTCCACAGAGGCCCCTAAACCAGCCACTCAGTTTTCATCACTAATTAAAGAGAACATTTCAAAGTCATCTCATGAATGATTCACAAACATAACTCAGTGCCCTGTGTGTTTCCAGTGGCACTGGAGCACAGAAGTGAATGTCCTTGAAAATTATCCCACAGCTAACCAGGAAAAATTGCAATCAATATTTCCTTTTTCACTTGTCCTTGGACCCTATTAGACCAAGAGGCTTTGGATTCTGGAAAACTTTTCTTCCATTTCACGCAATTCTCTTGTTAATAGAGCATTCTTTCTCCATTTTTTCTTAAACCCCAGGATTTCTCCTTTTTAATGTTTATGTTTCTGGTTCTATGGTGTATCATTCTAAATCAATGACCTAAAAATTACCATGTCATAATTGGTCATTCTTAAGGCCTTTTACAAAATAGTTTCTAAAAATATTTCAAAAACCCTATCAACAGCTCTAAGGTCAGTGAACACAGCTCATAAGAAATTATTAGGCATCTGAAGAGAAATTCCTTTAAACATCATCTACTGGGCCCCACACATTTTTCATAGTCATAATTCACAAGACAAAATAATCTTTTGGCCTCAATGTTGACAGTTTTACTATTGCACTTTCTCCTGAGAAAATGAGTTACCTAAAGTTTACAGCCAGTTTCTCCTGATGCTGGGAGACCACAGCAGTTAGAGTCTTCCTTTCTTGCTTAGAATCCCATACCTCCTGCTCAACACCTCTGCCATGTAAGGAAGAGTGCCATCAGTTGCCATTTGTCATGCATGTCCCTGATTCATCTGTGCTGGGGCTGGCAGAAAAACAGGGCCCCAGGTATCCCCTTTCCACTAACAAAGTTTTCCTGGATGTCAACAGGAAACAGTGCAGGCTTTGGTGTGCCCCAACTGTACTCCAGAGAAATGTAAATATCTGCTTCTCGACATGATTTAATCTTTGATTTGATCCATGTCACTTGGTATAGATGACAGGATCAGGCACAGAGCAGACCATGAAAGGGAAGCTTGTAGGCTTTGATAAGCAGATTACCTGCATCAGCATTGTTTGTGCTACAGTTATAGAATGTGTGTTTGATGATGATCAAAGACAGAGTAAGACAATCAAGAAAGGAATGAATAAACAAGAAAGATGGAGTTTGTTGATATGGATAAAGACATAAACTATCTTGAATTGTCAGTATTTCGAGTATCTGACACCTCTTCTTTAGGTTATTCTTTGCCAAATCTACAAAGAAAGGAAGATGGAACGAAATAAAAATAAGTGACTATTTCTCCTGAGTCCACCAGGGATTTTACACCCTAGAATTAGATCTCTAGAATTCTGGTGCTTCAGGCAAAGGAGTTTTCTAGGTTCTATACAGGGAACAAACAGAAAATCAGCTTACGTGACAGACAAAAGAGTTATGAAAAATTAACACCAAACCAAAAACTTGGGTAACAGAAAGAGAGAAGCCACTACAAATAGAGGCATAGAGGAAAACAAGTGGTGATGGGAATAGATTTAGTTAAAAAGGACAATTTCTTTTACCACTGCTGAGCTAAGAAGATACACTAAGGGCCAGGGATTTAGCTCAGCAGCACAGTGCCTGCCTGGAAAGTGCAAGGTCCTGATTTGATCCCCAGTACCAAAAAAGGAAAAAAGACACATTAACACTTATATAAAAAAAAACTCAATGGCTCCTTAAACAAAATTGCACACCTTTGTGGTTCTAGCTTAACTTTCAGTGTAAAGCTTTGCTTACCATCCAACCAATCCTCTCTTCTGTAGTGCTTTTATAAAATTATAAAGTCAGTCTGGAATCTATTTCTTTATGTTGTGGCACTGCTGTTACACTGTGGATTGTTATGCATATATGTTCAGATAAAGAACAAATCTTTAGGATCAGCGTCAACCATGTCTTTTTATTCTCTTTCCAAATGTGTTCTACTGTTGAGAAACTGAGATTTTTCAGGGAATTAGAGTGCTGGTCCAAGGCAACACGGCAACTGTGGCAAATTGAGAAAATACCTAAGGAAATCAACTTAAAGCAGAAAAGTATAATTTTGGCTCATGGTTTCAGAGGTTCGGTCCATGGTCACTTGGCTCCATTGTTTTGGGGACTGTGATAAGGCAGGAACACTGGAAGGATGTGGTGGGAGAAAGTTGCTCACCTCACAGCAGCCAGAAAGGAAAGGAGGAGAAGGTTTGCAAACACATACACACAAGGCGAGGGAACAAAAATACACCCTTCAATCAAACCCCCAGTGATCCTGCTACTTCCTTCTACTTCCTAAAATTTCTACTACCTTGCAATAGCATCTCCAGCTTGGGACCAAGCCTACAGCATGCTAGCTTTGGGGAGACATTCCAGATCCAAACTGTAACCTACATCAAGCAACAAATTAAGATTTAAAACCAAAGCTAAAGAATGGAAATTCCTCCATGGAACATCACCTCTCCTATAAAATGTGATCACACATCACACAACATCTAAAAAAGGAGCAATGATTTCCTTCTGATTCACAGATAACTTAGAAATATTTTTTGGTGTCATTTAACTTCACAGGTACTGGTTTCTCTGAGATGATAAAGACAGCATGGGGCATCAGGTCATGTTTCCCAATTAGTTTAAAAATCTTCAGTGATTTCTATTGTGCTAACCATTAGAATACCGGCTGGAACTGTAGAGTACATGTTACAAAATCATTATTTATTTTTAAAATAGATGGATCAATAGGGTAAAGAATCATAAGGTTGGCTGTCCTACTCAAGTCAACACCCTAGTACTTACCGAAGGGTCTCAGCACAGAGATCCAGAAGCCCACCCAGAGCTGGGTGCTTTTCCTCGCTTTCCTTCACAAATGAAATTCAGAGCTAAAATACAGACTGTGAGTTCCCACTGCCCACACACTCATGCAGAATGGGAGAGAGTAAGGCTGATAAGGGCAGGGAAGTTCTTAGCTAGACAGGACAATTTATTACAGTTGGTTCAATTATATTGAAGAAATATTGATTGAGTGCCTACTATGCAGCAGCCACTGTGCTTTTTGCACAAAGACTAAGAGGTATGTCTGCCCCCAGGACCCTCACAGAAAGCCCAACTGAATCTCATTGTCCCAGTGGTGTGGACAGAATATAGTGCAAGCAAAAGTAAGAGAGGAATCAATTCCACTAGAGAAGCAGAAAATATCCTGAGAATTGAAAGGTATAGGTAAAAGTCATGGAAGCAGTGAGGACAGCGTGCACAACAGGACAGAAGCCTGAAGCATGCAGTAGATTTGAAGAAGAGCAAATAAGTCAGTAGAGATAAAAGGCAGGGTAGCACTGAGGAGAGAAGAAGCGTGGTAGAGTCCGAAGAGGTAATGCTGCTGAGGGAGACAGAGGCTACATTATGAAAGGCCTTGTAAGCCTGATAAGAAATTTAAGCTTCAGCCTGAAAAGTACAAGGATTAAAGAGATTTATACAAGAAACTGCATTTTAAAATTTTGGTCTAGCAGGGTTAGAAAAATAATGTCTATGACATGATTTCAAAACTATCTAAGGCCATTGCATAACAGAAGAAGTAGAAAAGTAGGGTCTAGATATCAAGACATTAAAATAAGCATGGTTTGAAAGTCAGTTGACCATGGGTAGATAGAGGAGAAGTAAATTAAATAGGCAATACTTCATGTCAGATGCCTGGCTTGTAAACCAAAATGACAGGTGATAATATTCACCAAGGTGGGCAAGACATTTGTCCAACTCTTTTTTTTCTTTTATTATATTTTATTTTACATTTTTTATTATATTCCAAAGTTAGTGCCAGGGAAGTTTCCCTCAAATATTTTTTCTGCAAGAACTTCTTATAAAAATTCTTGGAAGAGAAGCCTTCACATATTTCACAGAAAAGGGACACAAACATGCTTGAACAGTCTGCAAATCGTTAACGTGTAAACTAGAAGGAAACTGATTTTATTTCAAATTTAGCAATATAAAAGGTCAGTTAGGAAAAAAGCATGTACCCGTAACCAAAAGCATTTGCTCATATCATTCCACAATTTACAAAACAAGACAACAGGTTCAAAAATACTTGTCATACCCGTAAGTGATATTGTTGGAACAATGGCTGTTACAAGGCTATTTATTGCAGGCACATTTCTAGGATGTTCTGTTATCATTACTACCATTTTTATCTCCTTTCTTTTATCTCTCTCATCAGCTTTTTGCTTTCTTCTCTTCTTCTTTTTTTCACTGGATTCCGAGGATCATAGATTTCAATTGTGTCCGAGTCCTGCATGCTTACATCTTCCACTTTTCTGCTTTTATCTTCAAACGGAAGTACATGTGACCTCCATCCTTCATCATCTTCAACTTCTGTTTCAGAAATGTCATTTTCAGGAGTTTCAGCGATTGCTTAAGTGAGTTTAAATTTAAACTGGTTCAGCAGTGCTAGAGTCTGGTCTTCCCGGGAAGTTCCTTTCTTTGCCTGTTGCTTCCTCAAAGCTTCATACTTTTGTCTTTCTCTTTTGTATTCAGCAACAGCACTATCTGGAGTAGCTTCTTCCTCTTCATTTTTTTTCTCTGCTTTTGTTGCATTTTCTAATTTTTTTTTGTTTTGTTTTGCTGCTAAGAGTTCCCACTTTAATTATCTTGCTTCTTTTCTGAGCTCTTCACTGTGGCTGACTGATTTCCTCTCTGCTTCTCCCTCTCCAGCTGAGTTCACATTTGCCCCTGTGTCCTTTTTTAATTTTTTGCAATTCTTTCTCTCACTGGGTTCCATTCATCACCATCAATATATTCGTCAGGCTCTATATTTTCATCTTCTGCATCATCATCTAAATCTCCTGTTTTAGAAGATTTTCCATCACCTTTTTCACTTTCAACAGCTGGAACAGAACTCAGATGTGGGTCATCCTTAAGTAGATCATGGCTGCTTTTGCTTTTTCCTTTCATACTCTGACTAACTCGATTTACTTCTTCTTCCTCCTCCTCAGCTTCTTCTCCAAATGAAAGTAAACTAAAATTTTTTGTGCCTTTTGGTTTCAATTTCTTTACTTCTTCTTCTGGTTTCTCTTTTTTGGGCTTTTTAATTTCCCTTGGAATGATGTCATCAAAAGGGTTAAACAGGACCTCACAACTTTTGATTTTGTGTGGATTTCGTGGTCTTTCTTCATCACCAATTTCTACTTCTGTCAGTCACAGCATGTTATATATTGTATCCCCTGTAACCTTTCCAAAGATGGTATGTTTATTGTTAAGTTCATCTGCTCGACCAAGGATAAAGAAAAACTGGCTGCCATTATCATGAGGACCAGCATTTGCCATGGCAACCATTCCTCTCCGATTAAAACACAACCGTGAGTGAAATTCATCCTTAAATGGGGCTCCATATATTGATTCCCCACCAGTCCCTGTGCCAGTAGGGTCTCCCCCTTGGACTATAAAACCAGGAACAACTCTGTGAAAAATGGTGTTGTCATAATAAGCTTCCAAACACAGCTGGATGAAATTTCTGCAAGCTTTAGGAGCTTCTTTTGACCACAACTCTATGTCATTATCTCCAGCAGTAGTTTTCAATAAAACCTTTCCATTGGTGGGAGGCTCCTGGATGTAGATGTTGCTCATCCTAGTCAGTGGTTCGGACTCTTGCTTCTTATTCCCCAATACGAGCGGACGGCAGGGGATACGAGGGGACGACAGGCACTAAAGCTGTCCATTCATCAGTGCACGACTCCTGAAGTTGCTAGTCGGGGAAAGCTTCACCCGGATATCGCTCAGGACAGGAACACCAAACGCTACCGGGTACCAAAGCTGGCCCCTCACGGACGGACCCGAACACCGCTAACCCGGAGAACGGGGATTCCTGTATCTTCCAGGGCACGAGAAAAGATTATAAGGGTCTCAGAACTTAATGTAACTTGAAATATAATT
>NW_004624753.1:9482209-9536015 GCF_000247695.1 Heterocephalus glaber
CCCCCCCCCCCCGCAACTGGCAATAATCTGTCCAACTCTTTATATGCATGCTGTTGAGATGAGCTAGTATAATGAATGTTACACATGTCTCTGTGGTGCTTGTGGAATGCACATCCAAGTGCAGATGTTCAAGGTCTTGAACACAGAGGGATCTGGTCTAGGGGTCCAGGCCACCATAACTCTAGTTAAAACTTTCAGGTTAGATGGCATCGCTTAGCAAGAAAATAGGGAGTAAAAGAACCGAAAGTTGAAGGCAGAGCTCTCAGGAATTGAAAGGGATTGGCAGAGAGAATGAAGAATCTGAAAGGAAGGAAAATATGTGGGGAGAGTGGTGTCCTGGAAGGAAGAGGGAAAGGGCTACAAGAGGAAGGGGTCATCAACAGTATCCACTATCACGGGCCACAATGAGAGAACAGTGGTGTTTCTCCATTAGAAGGTGAAAGAATGTCGATTTTTAGGGGCTCAATAGCAGGACCCTGATGCAGGGCTTTGGCTGAAAAAGGGCTGACAGGGGTTCCTTTAAAGTGAGAAGAATGTTGGTACATCACAAGGTGTTTAGAAGTCAGCTAAGAGAACAGGTTTAAAAATACAGAAAAGGATAAATATAGAAGAGATAGGAGGGGTTGAATGAGCTCAATATCAGCTGAATACAGAAATTTCTTTCCCTGAGGCTGGGAGGGGAAGAAGTGAAGATTCGAGGGAACCATGAAATTTATTCCACTTCAACCTCAATTATCTTTGGGGTCTTTGAGATATGGCCACTTCACCAGAGTAGTTAAAAGAGGAACTTGAACAGATTTGTGATACCTATAAGGTGAATAGCAGAGACCTGTCAGGGTCTTGCTGAGTATGTGAATGGTCCATCTGAAGCTGGAGACCATTAAGTGATTCTGGTCCCAACACTCAAGTGTATGATTTTCCCCAATACGCGATAATTCATGTGTTCCTGTGTAGAAATAGGAAAGGTAACCAGTTACATTTATTTGATTGTAAGATCAGTGTGGTAGAAAATTAGAAGTAGTCACCGAACACACAGGGAAGCCTTTGGTTGAAGTGACAAGTTGTGAAGTCCACTCTAAACAGGGACAAATATTAAATCACACTTTCTTGTTTCTATGCGTGCCTCATAATTGCTGGTTGAAAATGAGTATTTTAGGTCATTTATTATGGTAACTATGGATTCGGGCTTATTTTTCTGAATGTTACTTTTCTAATCATTTGTCAAAGCATGTACTGCAGTGTCTAGCTCCTCAAAACTGTGTACCTAAGGAAGTGCTCAGGTTTTTAATTCTTCTTTTTATACATGAGCTGGTCTTCTTGTGAGTCATACCTATGACCATACAGCTTAACAATCAGCCAAGAAGGTGGACTGAGGTTGTGCTCTAAATCTTCAAGCTCACCAGACTTCCTTCCCCAGCCCACTCCTCTGTGTTTGGGCTGAGAAATGCATTTCTAGCTGCAGCCAGTTCTCAGGCATCTGCAGGCTTACACATCATGCTCTGATAAAGCGGAGGTAACTGTAGTCTTCCTTTAGGGCAGGAGTGGCTGAGAGTTTATCTCAACCTTCTACGTCTTCTTCTTTTCCAGGATCTTCTTCTAAAATGTTTGCTAGTCCACTTTTCACCTTCACCAGGACCACAATCTTGGACAAGCAAAGATACAGATTTTCCCCATTTATTTCCTACCAAATTTTTGCCTCCTTCTCCATCTGACAAGATATCTGTTGGATTTTGCATCCAGTCCATACTGGTAACACCACACTTCTTGGTACTATACCAGTTCTCCTAGGTTAAAAGGGAAAACAGGAGTAGCTCAAACACAAGGCCAAGGAATCTTGCCATTCTCACCCCAAATACTAGATACATGCTTCTAATTGGTGCTCTGCACACTTTGGACCCATGATCCAGAGCCATGATTTTGTTTTTAATTTTTTCAATTGTGCCCAGTATGTCTGGAAGGATTTGTCAGTTTCTTCAGGCTCCCATAACTGGAGTTTTTCAGGCTACTATAATTGGAATTTCTTTCATGACACCTTCTTTTAAACTATTTGAGAATGTCATGACTATTGTTGGCTCCTCAGAAGCCACCTTATCTGGGTTGGAAGGAAGTAGGACATTCACAGACACAGCCCAAATCCCACCACAAGCACAACTAGCTGCCTCCAGCATGAATCAAATCCCATGCTTCTGTGTTTGCCCCCTACAGAGATCCCATAACGGGTTCTCCCTGCAACCCCACCGCAGCTCCTCTCCCTGGACTTGGGACTAGGAGATAATTGTCCCTTCACACACATATTCTTTTGGTGGATTGAATTTAACAGGATAACTCTCCCCAAAGAAATTCTCTCCAAAGTCTTCCCTGTAGACTTATTAAGGGGGTAGTTTTTAGATCTTCATTGTGGTTTAAGACTAAATTCAACAACAGTGGCCTGACTTAAAATTCACTTTAGGAAGTGGCATCTACAGTCATTGATGTCATTTACACTGATATAGAATTAGTCCAATTGTAGCATTCTGTTACAGGAGTGATCTCATGAAAGATTTGTAAATTCAGACATTGAGATTAGATGACAACCAAATACTGTAATATGGGAACTTGTACGCTGAAGACTTACTTGGACCACATGGAAATTGATTCTTGTAATTTAGGCACCTTCTACTTAGTCCATCTTAGAAATGAATTGATATCCTTCTATTTGCGGAAGGAAACAACTACCCTCATGTGCTGCCCATACAGACAGCTAATTAAATAAAAGAAAAGTTACTACTAACATAGAAAGTTTCATTAAGAGGCCTCTTTGGATGAGTCAAGCAATTCTGCCTGGCAATGGTGGTATTATGGGAAGAATGTTATGTTCAGAGACCACGCAGTGTTATTATGGTTATATTTTGGCAGCCTGAGGCATGATAGCATCCCTTAATATATTGCTGCCCTTAAGAAGATCAAAGGAGAAAAAATTTCTATCTACCTCTTTCAGAAGTTAAAAGAGATTTACAAATGGAGGATCATCATTGTGATGAAGTATGTAAACAACAGATTACAGAAATCTAGTTATCTCTTGTTTTTACTTAACACTTAACCATTAATTAATTAGGCAAAGACAGGGGTCATCTCTCTCAGAAAGAGGTGCTTCACATCACCAACATTTGTCAAAAAAGATCTGTTGGCATTTCCAACTTCCCTGGGGAGATCAACAATCAGAAAATAGGATGTTTAATGAATAATTATGTATATCTATATGTGTTCAGACCGTGTTGGAAAATAATGTGCACAATCATAATAAGCACATTTATTTTGCGTATTTGTTAATGCAGCTACCTGCTTAGATTTTCTTAGTACCCACAGAAAATATTAAGCATACTGTTAAACAAATTATTTTGCAGGGTCTCGGTTTCTCCTTCTACATAATCAGAGGATTTAACTAAGTCACAGATGGGAAATGAAATTTTCCCACTAACTGGTTGGAGATGATTGCTTAAGTTTTGTAAACAGAAGGAGTTTGAGGTTTTTATGGCGTTAGGTAAATAGCATACTGTAATGTATAAGCAATGTCTTCCATTGACAAAGGATAGGAGAGTGGTGATTTAAACTTCAATCGTGACATCCCCGGACAGTATATGCAGGGATCCCTGAACATCCTATCCTTTTCTATACTATAGTCCTCAGTATTACTTCTAGAATTTGACAGCCTAGTTTGTAAACAGAGTAGAATCTACTCCATCAAGGATTGAAGGCGAAACTGGCTCATTGGTTGGTAAATTGATCACTTCTTTATATGAAGAGATTTGGAGAAACAGAGTGAAAAGAACCTCTCTTGCATCACTAATGTCTTTCTCGGGCCAGGTATTTTCTTTACAATTCATCTGCAACAACCCCCAGGAAATTAACTCAGCACATTAAGATGTCATTGTATCATACCGATGAGCCTATATGTCTTTATTATAATTCTCCACATATAAAATGTTTTTATGTTCTATTCTTTCCATGGATTGTGGGTTTTCACAGTAACCTTGCATGGCGAATGTTGTTATTCTTATTTAAGGTCAGGAGCTTGGTCTCTGGTGAGGTTAAGTGATTGGTTGCTCAAGACTCCCCGGCTCGAGATGATAAGCATTAAAGATGGGAACTGAACCCAGAGAACTTAACACCAAATCCAGACAGTTTTATATCACAGTACAGTTAATCCTTTTTAGAAAGTAGTTTTCAACAGGAAGAATAAAGTGTCATGGGAACAGTAAGTACTGGAGAAGGCAGTAACAGGTGATGCTGATGGAGGTAGAGTTAGATGCCGATAGAAAATAAAGGAAATAAAAGTCTAAAGCCAAATGCTATGCCTCCTACCTTTCTGTTTCAACATCCTTTACCTTGGTTTTAAGGTTTATATAAACAACCACCACCTCTATAGAGAAAATTGTTGCTTGTTACCCCTTCCCACCCTGCCTAATTCTATTCCTTCCATAACTTCCTAGGTAACATTAGGTGATGTATTAATTTCCTAGGGCTTCCATAACAACATACCACAGGATGGATAGCTTAAAAACAGAAATTTATTTTCCACAGATTGAGAGGCTGGTAGTCAAGGTCAGGCTACCATCAGGGTTGGTCCTGGTGAGAGCTCTCTGCTAGGCTGGTAGTCAGCTGCCTCCTCACTGCCTTCACAGGGGCCTTCTTTGGTGTTGGGGTGGGGGGAGAAAGAGAATTCAGTGCATCATCTTTTTTGTGACACCTGGTCTATCAGATCAGGACTCTACCTTGTGACTTCACTTAACTCAATTATTTCCCAAGAGGCTTTATTTCAAAATATAGTCACAAAAAAGTTAGTACTTTAACAAAAGAATTTGAGGGAAACACAATTTTATCCAAAACATATGGAATAATTTTTCACCCTGATGTTCAGGTGGAAATAATAGGAGTGACCCTTGATTTTTCTTTTCCTTGACATCACACATCCAGTCCAGTGAATATAATTCTATGCCAGTGACTTATCACCTACACAGCTACGATCCAAAATCTAGCCATCTGTTCTCTCACCTGGGTCACTACTCTAGCTGCCTATTTCCTGCCAAAGTGGTCCTTTAAGCCTGACTGTCAGATCCCACCTTCCTATAAATCACCACTGACTTCCCATTCTACTTGGAATTCAACCTCAGTTCCTTCCAAGAGTTGGCAGGATCCTGAACAAGCTGGCTCCTGCCTAATCTTCAAGGATTTTTCTCTTGCTCCTGAGGCTCATCACCCACTAGCTCTCTTGCTAGTTCTCAAAACTAGCAGTCTTTCCCATCCTGGGGGCATTACCCTAGTTCCCCCTGGCTGAAATACTAGCTTTTTTCAGAACTTCCCATGGCTCACCCTTCACTACAGTCAAGTCCCACTCAGTTTCATCAACTTGGGAGGTCTTCCCTGACCTCACCAACTGAAATAGACCCCAGCACTCAAACTCTGCCAAACATGTGGGTCACTGTCCACAGCAAAAGAACACAAACAGTCCAGGCCATCACCATTCCATTTCTCTGGCCAAGAAAGATCAAGTTGAAGATGAGAGCTGTTGCTTATTTCAGGAACTTCCCATTACCATTTATCCAGGTGAAATTAACCTACATTTGGTAAAGCCCCTCCTCTCCAGACAGTAGATTGCTCACTTGAAACTCATGAAAGAAAGCATATTCTTCAAAACCATTTGTCAAACCCAAGCCTTTCCATGTCCACCAGTTGGGCTCCACACAGAAAGACCTGCCTCGAGTCAGATCACACCAATATCCTGCCTTTCCCTCCAGCTCAGAGCCACTTCGAAGAAGTTGGCAAGGTTAGTGATCATCTTCCTGCAGCTGTGAAAGCTTTGCTTTACCAGAAGTTCATTGTGATAATTTGGGGGAGCAGTTAGCATTTGATTCCACTCTCTATGTACCCTTCTTAATTATCGTATATTGTGCATATTGCACAGCATATATATAATCGTATATTTAATCGTATATTCATTTATTCTTTCTCCCAGAGTAGTCTTAAGATACATAATGGTGGGCATCTTATGCTCAGCAAAATTTCTGGCAACTAGAACAATGCCTGGCACACAGTAAGATCTCATTAAATGAGTGAGTTATGCTTTTGCTGACCCAGGATCAACAGGACAAGACAGAACAGAAGCCCACCCACATGCAGTAAGATGGACCACACTCCTTGGTCCCTGAAAAGTTACAGAGGACATAGAGTCCTGATCCAGCACTAAATTAGAAGTAGACACCCCCTAAAGTAGCACTGTTACTGTAATTATTAAGGTTCTGGCCATTGTGATTGTTACCAATCTGGCCACTGTGACTTAGTGAATTGTTACCTAGGATAGTGGTTTGACTTCCTGTATGCCTAACTCATAACAGATTGGCTTCCTGGGCAGGTTAGTACAGTTCATGGGACAAGAGTTCTATTTTATGTATCGTGTGGTCACTCTCTATTTAATCACTCCTGCAGTGATGAGGTTGCACTACCCAAACTGGTAGCACCTAGATGCATGTGGCTGTTAAAATTTAAACTCATCAAATAAAAATTAAAACTCATTTTCTTGGGCTCATTAGTGGCCAGCGGTCTCTCAAATTGGATAATTCAGATTTGGGAAATTTTCACCATTGCAGAAAGTTCCATTAAACATTACATTAGCAATGACAAAATGCTTTTAGAACTTTGTTCATTAGACTCCCAAACACCTCTAGGAAAACACAACACCATAATCACCTCACGGGAAAATTTCCACCTTCTCCATTTTCCCTCTGAGTCTCATTTATTCTGTTTTTCCACAACTGTACATCTTTGTTCTCTTTCTTAATTAGCAGATTGTGCATTTGGCCTGTTTTATGCTTTCCTAGTTTGCTGAGTTAATGGACTTCTTTTTTTCACAAATAGTCTTTAAAAGTTACTCTAGTGAACACTTATTGAATTGTTTAATTCCACTTTCCTAGCCATTACCTTTCCCCCTGCTATCCAAGTTTACCCAGAAGCTGCCATGTGGCGATATTGTGTGGCCTCCCACATCCCACCCCACACCCCATGGTCTCATTGACTGAGTACCTGGCAGAGCTGGGCAATCAATGCCCTTCTCAGGAATTGGGAAAGCGACTCCTTCACCTGAGAGAGCAAGAAATCTGCTTTCTTCTGGGTCAGAGGTCTACAATAAGTACTTGTTGCTTGGAAACAGGAGGTACCAGCCATTGTATACAAGGCCATAGAGCTAAGAAGAAATCAGTGAGAGAGTGAAGAAAGAGATGCACAGAATGAGAGGCAGAAATGACACACGAGGATCTCTGCATTCCCTGCAACCTAGAAATCTTAATTTTAGTCCCAAATTCTAACCACTTCATTGCCTTCAAATTGAACAATGTAGTCTATTATCCCTCTAACATATTTTCTTTTTTGCTTAGAGTAGTATGAATTATCTCTTATTTGCAAGCAAAAGAGACCTAATCAATATAAAATATAATCAAAGGAATTTGGACTGATCCTTCTCAAAGCATCACATATGATCACCGAGCACTCCTTTGCTGCCTGCTGGAACAGATGTGTAATGGCTAAGGGATCATCATCTTTTCAAAATAAATGAAGGAGTACAGGACATAAATGTAAAGTGGAATAGACTTGTTGCTAGAATAAAGTAACTCAATTAGTAATGCTTAGAAAAAAGCCAAGAATGACATTTTCTTTAATATCATTGAAGTTCCAGGATCACTTTTAGAAAATAGAAATTACTTCTTACCTTTTTAATTTATTCATTATTTATTTGTTCAGTGAATATTTATTGAACATCTTCCATATGCTGGTACTATGTAAGACACTGAGATTTATAAAATATATCTTTTAAAATTCCAAGTTCTGTATAACTGCAAAATACATAAATGTCAAACACTTTTTCAATTCAACGAGAGAACTGTTGAAAGGTAATCCTAATATTTTCTTTAGGACCTAGTATTTCTACATGGTATGGGCCTCTTGTGCACTGAAACTGACATGTTGTCACAGTAAGAAACCTCTTTTCCCTCTTCACATGCAGCATATTCCACATGAAATTGCTTGTCTTCTTTATGGTGGGGGTACAAGATGAATAGCATCCTCCTCCTCTCTCCCAGAGCCAAATGTTCACTTTCTAGTGTAGCGACCTTCTCCTCCTTAAAGAGATGATCTCTTTACATTCCGAGTTCAAGACAGTCATTCATAAAATAATCTGTCTTTCTCCAGAGGGAAGAATGGGGAAGAATGTTTTCACCCCCATATAATCTCCAAGATTCATAATTTTGGATTTTTTCCCCATGTACTACAAGCCCCTGTACTCGGAGGTTAGATCCTTGGCTCTCATCACATCAGCCAGCTTGATGTCAGCCGGAGGAACCAGTGTGACATGGTTACTGCCATGGACACAGAGGTGCTGTCTTCCTGCTCAGAGTCTGGTGTTGCTGCAAGTAAGGCAACATCTCCGAACTTTCTAAAAAGAAATAGTAAAATAAGAAAAATTAGTTCAAAGAAAAACTTGAAAGATACATAGATAGAATCAGGAATGCTGAAATTAATCAACTAGTACATATGAAAATGGTTAATATCCTACATGGCAATAAAATGTAATGCTTGTGTGTTACTGTTTCAATAAGACATGAACTGTCAGACTACTTTTTTGTGTTCTAATAAACAAGAATAATTTGCATAACTAACAGCTTCCTGTAGTTTAACTTCTACACATATAAAATCACCCCAGTGGTATAAGGATAAACGAATAGACTCCCAGAGAGTCAGATAATTTCAGAAGGTCATTAGCTAAAGCCCAGCACTCTAATGGAAGGACATCCAGTAACTTCTTTTGCTTATTTTCGGTTGGACAGTTTTTCCAGGTAGAAAAAAAGAGCAAAAATAGACATGGTTCTGACTGTCTAGAACTTTCAGTCTTGTGAAAGATATTAACAATAATTAAATAATTACCGAAAAATTGTTGAACAATTTCCAATTGATAAGTAAACTAAAGATACAGTATACAATAACATAAGGTCATATAATGAGGACCCCAACAGAATGGAGGTTCAGAAAACAGGCCCTAGCAAGACATAGATATAATCTACATAAAATAATTACTTTTTAATTGTGATTAAATACAGATAGATGGTACAAAATTCCCAAGGTAGCAAATGTTATTGTACTCTTAATTCTCAGTCAATTTGTTCCTTTCCTGGAATGACCTAGTGTCGACACAGTCTGGCGTACACATATTATTGTACTATACTCTAGGAATAAACATATGCATAAACATGTTTAATTATATATGCATTTTTACACAAAGAATAGCACACCATCCTATAAAAAGATGCTGTTCTTTTTTTTTTAAGGACTGTAACAATGGGTCTTTGAAATTATTTTCTATCTACACATATAAAGTCCATTATTCTTTTTAATGACTGCAAAATGGTCCATTGAAAGGATGTACCATAATTCATGTTAATCTGGGGGAATTTGTTTATTGAAGAAAAAAATAGATGTATGAGTATGATGACTTTAACTAAAATGCATGTAGTGCTATTCGTTTCATATGTAAGATTCATTCTGCCCAAACTGTAATAACCTGTCATGTGGATGCAAGAGTACTAGGTTAATCTGATGAGATGTAGGCCTCAGATTGACCTTTGTTACCTACTAGGTGCAAGGCCTTATGCAAACTGATCAAATTCAGTTGCTTGGAAAACTTTGAAATAAGATATGCTGTTGTGTGCCAACACCATGATAAGTCCTGAAGATACAAAGATGACAGAGCCACAAGAAGGCCTTCACAGAGCTCAACCTCAGAAGGATGACCAAGCCAACGACTAGGAAAGTGATTCCGATTGAAAGCTTTGCAGGTGAGAATCACTGTCCAATCTGGTTTGAAGGATAACAAATGTCAGGTCTTGTGAAGCTCCCTGCATGTAGTTCCACAAAGCAGAAATCTCAGTACTCTGAGATAGAATTTTCTTCACACCCTCTGCTGCAAGCATGTTAACTGGAGCATCCCAGTGCTTTGATCTGATTATTTATTTTTAAACTTCCAAGTAAGATTTCTTAATTGGGGGGGGTGTTGTTAGTTTTTAATTTGAAAAACATTAAATTACAAAATATGTAGCAACATATAAGTGCAATATATTGTGATTATCTCTCAGAATCAAGAAAAAATGATAAAGCAAAGGGATAATGCAATTAGGGCTCCAGCCTAGCCACAAGGACAGGGCAAGTCGTGAAGCAAAACTCAGCTCCCTTCCCGAGTTCCCTGAATTCCCTTCCTGGGATTCAGTCATTTTATAGGAAGCAATCTTCTACCAGGAGAGCTCATTCAAGGAAACAACAGGAGTAGGAAACTCAATCCTGGCCTGATTACCTCAGAACAAAAGCTTGAGAGGAAAGGCTCAACTTCAGAAGGATGACCAGGCCAATGACTAGGAAAGGGATTCCAATTGCAAGCTTCGTGGGTGAGAATTATAGAATTAACAAGACTAAGGTCTTTCTTCAATTGCAGGAATCTAAATCGAGAACAATAGTAGGAAAAGAAATTGAAATGATTTTAGTTATTTGAGCTAACGCTTTTTTGCATTTATTCCCTTACGGTGAAGATCAATTTTTCTAAACTCTCCAGAGGCCTGTACTCTAGACTGGCTCTTGAAAAAGTACTTACATGTTTTATATGTGTTTTTTACCATTATATTTTTCATTTGTTGTTAATGGTGTAAAAAAACATTTTCGATGTTTGTACATTGTTGAGTTCTCTTTTAACCTCAAGAATTTGCTTATTTTTTTTGCTTAGCTTTTTTGTTTTGTTTTGTTTTGTTTTGTTTCTGAGGCAGGGTCTTCCTTTATAGTTCAGGCTGGCCCTGAACTCACTATGTAGCCCAGGTTGGCTTTGAACTTGCAGTGATCCTCCTGCCTCAGCCTCCAGAGTGCTGGGTTTACAGGCATGCACCACCACACCCAGCAGCTCAGCTTGTATTTTAAGAGGTGGTAATATTTTAAAGCAATGACAATTTTCTCTCCTTCTCTCCCATCTTCATACCTGTCATTTCAATTCTTTTTCCTACTGGAAGGATAGGGACCTACCCTTTGATGATAAACAACTGTAGCACCAGCAAGCATCTTGTCTTGTTCTTAAATTTAACAGGAATATATTCCAACAGTTGACCATCAAATATTATGTCTACCTTTGATTCCTGATGTTCCTTATTAAATTAAGGAAGTTCCATCCTGCTTTTAGTTTGCTAAAAGTTTTTGTTGCTAAAAGATTTATCCTATTTTGATGTTGAATTTTTAATCTCCAGGCAATGTAGAGCATTATATTGACAGATATTCTAAGGTTGAATGATCTAATTATTCTGCGATAGACCAACCTGGTTATGATGATTATTTGTAATGGGCTGTTGGAGTCAATTCCTTGTCCTACAATGTTGTTTTCTCATATTGTCGTTTTAGATTTTTTGGTTTTTTTTTTTAGTTTTTATAAAGAGGTAACAAAATAGTCAGAAAGCTTCAGTTCTATTTTGTTTTTGAGTACAATTCTTATATGTTTTGACTTTTCTCCAAAAATTAATAAAAAGTTCCCTACAGTACTGGCTTTTTGTTTTTAGGGGGTTTATGTTTGAATAGTTGAGGAAGGAATTTTGATTATAGTTTTATTTTTCTAATAGCTTTCAGTCTATGCATGTTCTCAATTTGTTCTTTTTAAGTTGATTATGCTGTTTTGGTTTTTTTAGAATGTTGATGTCATGTAAGTTTTCGATGTTTTTAATAAACATCCTTCTGTTTCTTGCTTGTGATAAAGGTGTCCCTTGTTTTAGCATTTTGCTCAAAGCATTTAGCAGATGCTGAATTTTGCCAGTGAACTGATTTGGTTCTCTTCTTGCCCATGTCCAATATTAATCCACCTGTGAGTCCAGCCCACCTCTGCCCAGTACGCAGCACGGCACACTGCACTCTTTCAAGCCTGTCAACTGTGTAAACTAACTGTTGTTGAATAGGTTTAAAGTTTTTCAAACTAAAATGTTAGAGGGGATTATATCATCATTAATTTGGGTTTATCTCAAAAATGAAAATATGGGGCCGGGGATTTAGTTCAGTGGTTTCACCGCCTGCTGCCCAAGCGCAAGGACCCGAGTTCGATCCCGGGTACCAAAGAAAAAAAGAATGAAAATATAAGGCCAGTGATTTAGCTCAGTGGCGCCGTTCATGCCTTGGAACCACAAGGTCCTGAGTTTGATCCCTAGTACAAAATAAATATATATATATATGTTTATATTTATATAAACTTATAGAACTTAGAACTTACAGAAAAACTAACAATATTTTGATAATATGGAAAAACTCAACTTTAGAAAATCCAGTTTAATATGGAAAAGTGATTTTAACATATGCAGAAAATGTGTGTAATAAATTCAAATCCACTCATGATTTTGTAAAAACTTAGTATACTGGAATTAGAAGAGGATTCTTTTATTTGATTAAAGAAATCTTCCAAACATCTTTCAATCTTCAATTGAATTCTGAATGTTATTAAGTTCAAGACTGAAGTTCCTAACAACTTAAACAAGGAGAAAATAATGCACATTTTCTTAAAGGGAAAAATAAAAGTGTCACCTGATGCAGAAAATAAGATCGTGTACATAGAAAACCCAATGGACACCATCCATTTCTGCCACTGTAGTGCACTACAAATAATTAAAAATATTCTCTTTCCTTACAAAGCACCAGAAATTCTGGAAAATATAATAAATATATCCAAAGAACTGTATTCTCTAGGGCCCAAACAAGAAGATTCTTAAAAAGAAATAGTAGCAGAAGTTAAGGCTCCAGCCATGTGGAAAGAAGGTACCTTTCCTGATTACCAAGGGACTTGGACTCTAATAGCCTCACAGGGACTGCAGTGAAAGCCTTGGGCTCACAAGAGGCAAGAAATTAGAACGGCCTCAGGGAGCCGGCACTCTTGATGAGCTAAAGCCTCCATAAAAGGTGAATTACAGAAACGTCACCCACCATCCCAGAGAGGTGACAAGGCTCCTGTCTGCCCCATGTTAATAGCTTGGTTAAAAAGCAACACGAAAGTCTCCCCAGAGAGAAGCCAATGTATTCGTACATTTGAAGTTTGAATTTGCATTACCTATATCATCTGAGATCCCGTAGGGTGACAAACCAATGTACAGATTGTCCTAAAATGGTAATAGTATCTACGTAAGGATATGTGTACATTCTCTGAAAGAATATGCCATCTTCAAATTGTACGTGGTCCCCCAAATCATGACCCACCATGTACTGTATGAACTCAGAATCCTGACTTATAAAACACACAAAGAAACCATCTTTCACAAGCAGAATCCAGCAAGAACAACCAAAAGCAAACTTAATGCCCTAAAACTTTGTGACCATAGAATTAGCAAACATAAGTTCAAAAATTAAGATGATTAAATACCTCTAGAGGGAATTTAAATTTTTCTACAATATGAAATCTCAGTTGACAAGTTAAACAATAGTTAGGTACAGCTAACAAAATAATTACTAAATTGCTCAAGAAATTAACCCAATTCATCAAAACAAGTGAGTGGGTAGAAAATATGAAAGAGAGGTAATGAAACAAAGAGAATCTAATGAGAAGATGTAACATATGTCTTTTTCATGAAACATTGTTTCCGGAGAGAACAGAAAGACTGGGACAAGGTACTATTTTAAGATACAGCTAAGAATTTTCCAGATTTGATAAGAGATACATGAATAAGGAAGACCAGAATAAGGAAGATATGGACTTATTAATCCAAGGCAAGATAAACAAAAAGAAATGTACAACTATCATAATGAATATGTAAAATAGCAAAAACCTTAAGAGAAAATATTGTTTCTTAACATGGAATGAAATTAGACTAACCAAAGATTATCAACAGCAACAACTGAAATCAGAAAAAAATTAAGTAGTAGCTTCAGATCATTGACAGAAAATAACTGCGGGCTTAAGATTATGTACAAGACAGCCAAGAAAGAAGGTGAGGTCAAATAATTCATATAGATAGAATCCAAGTGCATATTTTTACAGAACTCCAGGATAAAAAGGAGCAGTGAGCTGAGGCCAAGAGCTAAACAAATATTGCCCAGTGCTAGCCATTGTTAATGCCAGATTGCAGGTGTGTAGATGTTTGTTGTATGCTTTATATTGTTCTAAAATCTTTCATTTTTGCAAAGCAGTATCTATGTGGTCATAAATAGTGGAGAATAATCAATAAACTCATGAGACTATCAGAATGGAGCAGAAAATGTATTTTTAAAAATATTTCTGGAAATGAAATTGAAATATTTTGAGTTTCTTTTAATTTAAATAGAATTCACAAATGTCTACTATTTTTTCAGATGTGCTGCCAGAACCTACATGAAAGACAAAGGTAACTCATGTCAAAGCTTCGCCTTAAGGAGCCTAAAATATGATAGGGAGATAAAAGTAGCACACAGGTAACTGTCATTTTATAACTGTGATTTTGAATTCTTAAAAAAAGACAAATCAGATAAACCAAAGAAATGGTAAACAAACCATTACTTTTGTGTTCATTGTCCATCTTTAAATTATTTCTAGAAATATTAATATTTACATTTTTAAATTTCATTCATTACCTCTGGCCAAAATATAACTTGTTGGTCCCAGAAAATTGCTCATAGATTGTGGAAATGAAACAACCTTCCCATTCAGAATCTGTCAGTAACAACTCAGTGTGCTTTTCTTATAGGAATAAAAAGAGTATCTCTCTGTTTCCAGGTTTACTTCTGAGGCAATGGGAGATAGACCACTGACATAAGCCCGCAGCTAATAGGAGTGTCAACTGGAAAATCAGGATGAAAAATGCGTTTTTTGAAAGGAACTCCAAATCCCATCCTGCAAGTGATTTGCAGGCAGACTCAATTTGTTTCCTGTACCTGAGATGCTTTCTTTCAATCTCAGACTATGAAAAGTGTTTTCAGGTGAAAACCTACCATTCTCACATTATATTTCAAGTAATAGGCAGAGGGAAATAACAAGATTTTATTAACCCTTAGAATAGCTACTTGGGTATAGGCTTATTGAAAACTTTAATTTCATTATTAACAAAGGATACTTAATTTTGACGTTAAATATAATTTACAGAGTGTGATAACTGACATGAGTGTTTTAAAATTTGAGTGTGAACCAGTGAATAATATAAATACTACCCATACAGAACCTGGAATCCCTGCTGTTTTTTCCATGAGAAATCTCTGTTATTCCTCTAAGTAATTAATAAGGACCGACGGCAGGAGAATGAAAGCTATCGGAAGAACTGGGACCTAAGAGGGGGAAGCCTCAAAAGCCATAAAGGAAATAGAGCTGAGATGAGAGAATCCTTTGATGGGAGAATTCTATTAGAGCCATTGTAACAGAACAAACTAGTGGTACCTGAGTGGTAGGAAACTGCTGCAGAGAGAAAAATGATGACCATTCCTCCACACAGTTAATACAGGCGAGCAGCAAAAACTCAGGGCTTTGTGCCTTTTTCAGAATCCACTGGTATCAATCTGAGGCAGTGGAAAGAATGCTTCTGAGCACATTTGATAGAAATTTAAATTCTGGCTCTGCCTGTTACTAAGCCTGGGACCTCAGAAATGCTTTATCTCACTGCTGCTGATCCTGACTCAGAAAAATAGGAATTAGACTCCTTTTTTAGCATGGTTATGCAAATTAGGAAATATTATATACATATATGATATCTACCACAGAGCAGGGGCACAGTATTTTATAACTTTTAAATTTGTTGACCTTATATTTCTAATCTCTTGGATGTTAGAATTCCTCTTATATTCTCAATGCTTTGTACCAAATTGCATATGGGGTTCCCCAAATCAATAGGCATTTGTAGGAGTAGGAACAATAAGACAATATTCAAACAGGTTTACCTATTGGTAATCATGGAGTCTTTTAGAATGTTAGGGACCTGTAAACAGGTGGCGTGGAAGTCAGTATGTTGTCCAGAGGACTCACTTGGCTGTGAGTGGCTTCGTTCATTTTCTGTTACTAGAACTAAATGCCACAAGTTAGATATTTATAACAAAAAAGGGATCATTTAGCTCATGGTAAAACCAAGCTCTGATCTCACAAAGTCAAAGAATGAAGTCATGAACCAAAAGGAGGAACTGAGGGGCATTTTTTGGAAATAAGAAGAAAAAACAGATGCCCACCATGAGGGGCTTCTGAACAGAAGCCTTAACTGATTTGTTTGTCCTGCTCTTATGTGAATACGCAGAGTGCTGGAAGAGGCTAAAGAAAACTGAGTTCAAAAGAAACTGGTTAGTTTGTATTTCTAATGTTTCTGGAACTCTTGGCCTAGAGAGGAGCTGTCAGCTAACTTAGCATACTCACAAGTACTTTTCTTCCTGGGAGGAAGGGTCCTTGTCTCTCCAGTCTTTTATCATTTGTTCTTGTGTATTCTTTTACATTTTTACACTGAACTAGCTACTTAAATTAGCTCTTAACTCAGTGGACTATTTTCTTTATCTTACCCTATCATTAGTCTGCCCTGACTGCCTACTCATAGTAACTAAATTAACTACTACATTAGCATTAGTATCTGCTTAGGGTCTGGTGAGGACCTACCTGCTGGGCCATGACATGCCAGAGAGTATTACAGGGCAAGACAGAGAAGCAAACCAAAAAGAGCTCCTACCATTCTTTGAATGAGCTAAGCAAACCCAAGGTCCTTATGCTGAAGGCTTGGTCCCCAGGGCAGTGCTACTGAGAGATGCTGCAGACCTGTAAGAGATAGGGCCTCATGGGGATCTATGGGTCACTTGATCCACACCCTTGAATGGGATTTTGGAACCTTGGGCTCTTATTCACTCTCTCCCTCTGTCCCTATTCAAGATGTGAGTGTTTTGTTCCTACGCATGCACCTGCCATAATGTGCCATCACCCAGCATCCTCCCCAGGGAGGAACCTATACAGGAACCAAGTCTTTGAACCTCCAAAACTGTAAACCAAATAAGCCCATTCTCTGCATAAATTAGTTGCCTCCATTATTGTGTTGTAACATTCCAAAGGTGACTAAATAGTTCCCTTTAATAATTAAGCCCATCCCACAATGAGCCATTAATCCATTAATCCACAAATGAATTAATTTATCCTTGAGGACAGAACCCTCCTGACTCAATAACTTCATAACACTCCCACTTGATCTCATCTCCTAACCCAACAATGGGGACTAAATTTAACATGATTTTTGATGGAGACATTAAAACCATGGTCGTGACATAAGTGGTATGATCAAGGACCATGGTTAATGTTTAAATTTTTTTTAATTATTATTATAGTAAAAGACATATTGCCATTAATCCCCTTAAAATACTCCACCTAGCTTCAAACACACTAATACCTTAGTTCTTCCCACTTTCTAAAATAGTTTTGGAAGTTCTCTTTCATGAGTGTCTTTGGTTGTGCTGTCTTGGAGGTTGTGATGTTTTGAATCAATTCAAATTATTTACCTCTCATGGTCATTTTGATTTTAGGAAAGAGCCAGAAGTTGCACAATGCCAGATCCAGTAGATAAGGTCAATGAAGACACACTTCAGGTCAGAGGGGAAAAATAGAAAAAACTGTAAAGTATTTCAGTTCTGAAAACATTGCCAACTTAGAATTCTATAACTAACAAAATATTCTTTATAATGAAGGTGAATCATCTAAGATTTATCACAGGAAAGCAAAGATGACACAACAAAAACCAGTAATATAATACACTATCCTAATAAGATGAAAAAAGAAATAAAATGCATAATCATCACAATTAATAACAAAAAAGCATTTGACACATGACAAAAACACACAGTAAAACTTGAATATGGGGCCACAGATTTAGCTCAGTGGTACAGTGCCTGCCTGGCAAGCGGGAGGCCCTGAGTTCGATCCAAAAAAAAAAAAAAAAATTTGAGTGAGAGAATTTCTTCAATGTGATAAAGGCTATCTACAAAACACTCATAGTATCAAACTCAGTGGTGAAAGATGAAAAGCTTTTTTCTCAAAATCAAGAAAAAGACAAACATGTCCACTTTTACACTGGTATTTAGTACTATATTGGAAGTTCTAGCCAGAGCAATAGACAAGTAAAAGAAATGAAAGCCATTAATTGAAAAGGAAGAATTAAAGCTGTTTGTATGTAAATAGCATGATTCTGTATATATGTAACAGTTTAAAAATCCACAAAAACCTGCTAGATTTAGTAAACAAATACAATGAAGTTACCAAGGTACAAGATCAAAGCACAAAAACCATTTAAAACATCAAATACTATAAAACAAACATTTCTTAAAGATCTAAATAAATAGAAAGACATCTGTGTTCAACATATATCGGAGTACTTTATTTTTAAGATGACGATAATCTTAACTCCTCTAAGTAATCTACAGATTTAAGGCAATCCATACCAAAATCATATTTTTTTAGTTATTAAGCAAATGCAAATCAAATGCACAATGCTATACAGTGGTACCTTGGTTACAAACTTAATTTGTTTTGTGATTTGGGAAAAGATTTGTGTTTGTGTGGGAAGGATGGCTACAGTGTCTGTCACCTGATGTTAGAGTTTGCAAACAAAAACAAAATTTCACCAAATACTTTTGTTTGCAAACTAAATTGTTCCCAAACAAAAGTATTCGTGAACCAAGGTGCCGCTGTACCATTTCACATCCAATAAAATGGTTATAATAAATCAGATTTTAAAATTCCACTTCCAAAAGAATTGAAAGCAGATATTCTCACAAATGTACACAAATATTTGTAGAAGCACATTTACAATAGTTCATAGAGAGACCAACCCAAGGGCCCATCAATGAATGAATAAAATGATTGTGGTATACCCATACAATGGAATATTATTCAGCCATGAAGGAATGAAGTTCTGATATGAGCTACAAAGTGAATAAACCTCAAAAATATTATGCTAACTAAAAGAAGCCAAAAATGAAAGGTCATACATTGCACAATTCCATTTATAGGAAATAACCAGAATAATTAAATCCATAAAGACAGATTAATGGTTTGTGGGGCAGTGGGTAGGGAGGAATTAGGAGTTAATGTTTCCTGGATACAGGCTCTCCTTTGGGAATGATGAAAATGTTTTAGAACTATATAGAGATGATGACTGGAGAGGTACTCATAGATGCACTAAACACCACTGAATTGTGCACTGCACAATAGTTAATTTTATATCATGTGAATTTCACTTCAACAAACACACAAAGAAATTAAGCAAATCTAATTTTCCTCAATTGCCAACATATGAAAGCAAAATAAACTTTATAGCAAAAGCTAAGAGAATTGATGCTATTATAAAAATTGTCAGTAAACTAGTAAGATAAGAAAACCTGCTTGGACCAACACAGACTCTGTGTGTGTGTGTGTGTGTGTGTGTGCACGCCCGCGCACGTGTGTGTGTGTGTATTTTGATCTTATTTAAATTATACTTCCATAAAATTACTTTTAAAAATAATAAAGCATCAAGACATCTATATTTAATGTTATTCATATGTTAAGGTTCCCAGGAATGTAGGCGTATTTAACAAATATCTAGGAGGAAAATTTTTTTCCATGCTGGGTCTTGGCCATTTCAAGGAACCCTAGGAACATTTTCTGGCAGATAAACAAAAGTAGGAGGGAAGGGAGGCTTTTCTTGTCATAAAAGCCTGTCACCTGATTCTCGATTAGTTAATTCATCAATTAGAAAGAGCTCTCAGGACACCCCCACCTCCACCAAATGCAAAGATCAAAGTCAGATCCGGAAGCAAGTTTTAATTCACCATCCAAGAAAAAACTCAGAAAATCAGTTTTGGCTATGGCAAAAAGTAGTGCACAGGGCCCAGAATTATGGTTTAAAAAAATCAGAGACACAGAGTATCTTTTTTAAGCATTACAAATCAAGGTGCCCCTATTGGTGCTCAGGGAAAAAACCCTTTGAATTATCCTTTGAAATAAGAAATGCTGACCATAAAGAACTTTGACTTTCACTGAAGTCAGAAATTTCAATGACTGATCTCCAAGAGCTTAAAATATATGATTTGATCAAAGGAATCATTGCTATATCTGGATGAAAACACAAAAAAACTTCCTCCCATGTGCTTCTTCCTAAAGGAGGGAAGGAACTTTTGTCACTAGAAAAAGAAGAAATGATTCTATCTCCAATTGACAAATTGGTTGATTAAACAGATTTAGGACTGACAAGGCTACTTCTTCAGATCATGTTTTTAAAGATCCGATTTAAACCTGGAAGAATAAACAGAGGTTTTGTTCATTCCAATTGATTGCAATGTACTCTGGGGACTGCTAAGTTGGGGTCAGAATCCTGGTTCTGTCACTTGCTTTAGTGTGGGCTTGAGAAAGTCATGTGGCTTCATTTCTTTCCTTTTGCTCACCTGTATATTACCTCTGCCTGTGCTGGGTTTGTGTAGAAGGAGCAAGAATTGTGAAGGCTGCAGGAGGCACAACATGCAGGAGCCAGAGGGCACAGGTGAAGGATTAGGCTGCAGTCCTGGAGGGGAGAAGTAAGAGGTGTAGCTCAGAAATGCATTCTACCACAAAAAAATTTCCATAGACATACACGCCCCTCTGAGTGGTTAGCAGATGGGTTGAGCTGAGCTGGCTTAAAGACTAACCAGGTAGACAATCAGCCTATTCAAGATTATGCTGATGGTTACAGTAAGAGTACAGACACCTTTTGCAGAGGGTGACACTTAAGACTATTATGGGAGAAAAGCTTGGACATTTGTTATAGGCTAAATTGGGTCTCATTAAAATTCAAATACGGAAGCAATGCTAACCCACAGTTCTGCATTCGGAGATGGGCCATTTAAAGAGAAAATTAAATTTAAATGAAGCCATTAGGGTTGTCCCTAAGCCGGTACAACTGGTGCCCTTCTAAGAAGAAATTTGGACACACAGACACCAGGGATGCACATGCGCAAGGAGGAAAAGCAATGTGAGGACCCGCAGGAAGGCAGGTGTGTGCCGCAAGGTGAGAAGCCGCAGAAGAAACCGACCCTGCCAGGCTCAATTAGCGACTCCCAGCTTCCGGAGTGTGGTATTTTGTTACATAACAGGCCTAGCAAAACTAACACACTGATCTCAATTGGTTTAAGAATTTGGCTACATGTTTAAGTCACAGGAAATGTCTAGTATTTGCAGAAAGGGGAGCAGCATAAAAATGGTTTTCTCTTTGGCACTAAGATTCTATAGCAGCAGAGTAACGGGCACATTTACTGACGGTCCTATCAATATTATGCTAAAAGACACTTAAAGCACTACGTTCCTCAGAGTGTGTGTGTACAAGCGATACTCTACAGTTGGTCTCCTAGAGAGAAGATGAAACACAGAAAGAATCATATTTTCCGTGATATGGGCACGGTGTTTAGAACTCTCCAGAAGGTTGCAGGGTGGCCCTGAGCTGTCTCCTATGGCCCAGGAGACCAGCAAGCTCAGAGCTATGAACAGACGTGTCCAGCACCCCGAGACAGATGCTGGATGATGATGCCTGGCCGGCCAGAGGGCAGGAAGAGGTGTTCTTTCAACCACGATGGATGGAACAGCGACCCCTGAGAGCTCTGCTTGAGCAGTCAGGAAGAGGGAGACATTCAAAGAAAGCAAGCTAACAAATGCCTTGCTTTTTTTTGGTACCGGGGATCGAACTTGGGTCCTTGCTCTTACGCAGCAGGCCGCAAAACCACTGAGCTAAATCCCTGGCCCTCGCCTTACTTTCTTATTTAGAGAGTAAATAAAATGAATTGTGGAATTTCAAAGCAAGTGGACTTTCTGTTGCTCCCAGGCAACATCCGAAAGCAGAATTATTTCTGCTTTGTCTGCCTTTAAGAGAGAGCAAGAAGAGAGGGGACAGGTAGGCAGGGAAAGACCCTGCTGAGGAGACAGGCAAGCAGCATCTGGGGCCACGTTTGGATTCCTGACAGGCTTCTCTCAGGAGGCCGGGAGTGGGGAGGACATCAAAGGCCGTCCTGGGCTGTGGCAGTCCTGGGTCGTCACAGACAGCTTCTTGAAAGAGACACATCTGCTTCTCGAATGCCTGCTCTGCCTGCCCCCAGCTCTCTAATCATGCCTGGGCACACTGGCAGGACAGAGGAGGCATCCGGCCTTTCCACAAGGAGCCAGGCCAGTGACAAAGCCACCCATCCGTCATCTGCCCAGCCTGCAGGATAACTAATTTCTGTGCACCTGAGGGATGTTCGTCAGAGCAGTGCAGGTGACAGAAGAATACAAATGACCTGTTTACAGATGTCAGTACTGAGCAGGGCAGCCAGCGAGGTGGACAGTGTGAGAACACTGACAGATTTTAATATCTCTGTCTAGCCAGGGGGATGTGGGTCTAGACGGGAAGAATCATATATGACCTTGGAGAGGATGCTGTTTCGTTCCTCAGTCTGCAAACAAAATAAACCTGAGCTGGGTAGAATAGCATGTAGCCACCACTGATTTTCCCATTCTTCCCTTCAAAAACTGTTTGTGGAGAGCCACCCGGGTGCTGGGCACTGAGCTGCTCACCAGGGACACAAGTGTAAGTGATCCCAGCCACTCCCTGTGAGGGGCATCAGGGACAGCCAGTTTCAGGATCAGAGCACTTGAGGGACAAAGATGGAGCACATTTTCTTGCTGGAAATGAAAGTGAGGCAGATTTAGGACATCTGAGACATCTAATTTTAAGATTTCCAGAGAGGGAGGCATCTTCTCATCTTCAACAATGTGTAGCAGCCTGGTCATGGGGAAAAAGAGAGTAATCATTTCCATTTATTCTCTCTTCAAGTGGGCTGGTCCTCAGACTCAGAAACATTCTGTTATCTTAAGACAGGCACTGTGTTTCCCCAGTTCCTAAGCCAGTGAACTCAGCTCTCTGTTAGCCTCATCCACAATGACAGCAGCCAGAGTAGAACCCAGGGGTGTGTCCTCCCAAGCCGTGCCCCAGCAAAACCCTGCGAGTCTCAACTCCTGGTATGTGTGAGTGAAATTTTATTTAGAAATAAAGCCACCCTAAATGAAATTAAGTTTAGGATCACAGGAGCTTAGGAGCATATCCTGGATTTAGGGTAGCCCCTAATTACAATGAATTGTTTCATTATAAGAGAAAGGAGATTTTTTTAAGGCACAAAGATATATGGGAAAGAAGGTCACATGAAGAAAGAGCAGAAAGCGGAGTTGTGCTGAAGTCTGGAGCCACCAGACACTGGAGAGGGGGAAAGGCTCTAGCTTCAAAAGCAGTGGTAAAGATGAGAAAAAGAGAGTCACCCCTTCTAGACCTGCAGGGAGGTACAGGCAAGAAAGAGCAGCAGTAGAAGGGCACAGTCATGAAATAGACCCTGTGTCACTGCTCCAGGTTGCTCATTGGCACAGGGAAGTTGAGCAGTGGAATTTGAATCTGGATTCTGGGACAGATCATCTTGAAGCTGTCCTCACATTGTAGACAGGTGGCAGAAATTCCACAGCTCAGGTGGGCACAGTGGGCCTGCCACTGGCCTGTCTTAGCAGAAGGAAAGGAAAAAAAAAAAACAAAGGATGTGCTAGAGATTCCGAAGGGTCTTCAGGGCCAGCAGAAATGAGGGGAAACCATTAAACCAATAGGTATGCCAAGGAAAGGAAGATGTAACCATGAATTTCTCCAGCCCCCAACATCAGCCAAGAATAGCAGCAGAAACTGGGGGCAAGAAAGAGTGCTGTGCACTCTAAAGGAGCAACATCCAATCTTCCTTTCACTACACCAGCAGGAAGTCCTAGGAAGCTTCTTCGCATACACAGATAGCATCCCAGGGAAGGAAGGGGAGAGGAGGAATTCTGAAAGCCGGGGTCTTCCATCCAGAGCACTGGATCAGCCAAAGCAGAGTCACAAACTCTGTGGTGCTTCCCCAAGAATGGTAGGGTTTCAAATGATTTTTAATCACATCTTAACTTCTATGTATTCTTCGGATTTTCTACCAGGAATTTAAATGATTTATATAATAGGGGAAATATACTATGTTTATCATTCTAAGATTACTGGGCTGAACTAAATCTGTTCATTCACTGCTAAGATTTAAATCTAAACTATCCTTGAAAAATCTCATGTGCTCAGAGGTGGGGCTTTTGGTAAGGGATTGGATCACAAGGGCACTATATTCATTAGCAGATTAATCCCTTGATGAGTTCGCAGCTGAATCTACTGTTAGGAGGTGGGGTGGGTTGAGGGGGAGTGACCTGGAAGAGTGTATTCTTGTCAGCACCTCCTCCTCCTTTCTCTCTGCTTTCTGGCTGCCATGGGTTGAACAGATTTACCAGGTCCCTCCACCATGCCATTTCTACCTTGAGGTCAGCTAACCATGGACTGAACCCTCTGAAGCCAAATAAATATTTGAACCAAATAGACTTGTTCTTTAAATTGCAGGTGTCAGGTATTTTTGTCTCAGAAATGGGAAAGTGACCAGTACCCACCCACCCCCCGTACATACATATTTTATCCTTCCTGCTATTTGATGAGTGAGAGCTCTAAAAATGATCATTAACATGAAGAGAATAAAATTTCATTTTTCCTAAAACCTCAGCTTAGCATGAAAAATTTTGTTTACACCTCGTACATTCCAACTGCCACAACTGTGCCTGAAACTGCAGCTTCTCTGCTATTTGTTGGCTCATGATATCCTTTGTCTCTCAGAGACAAACTGGCTGGGGTTCTTAATTTCCCACGGATCTGACTGGCTTGTATATTTGGTCCTTATTTATCTTTCCCACCCATTACCAGTTCTCCTTACTGTGATAAGGATTCATGGGATGGGTGGGTTTGAACAATTGTTTTCTTTGTTTCCTCTGTAATCTTTGGGTGTATTCCATTAAAGACAGTTCTTACTCAATACCCCTAGTAATGTTTAACTAAATTGACCGTGGAATTTTGCAAAGGGTAAAATTCCAAACACAGTGGCCGAACATATTAATCAGAAATGGTCCCACTAAACATTGTCTAAGTAACCTCAACAGCCCCTTAAGGAGTAAGCTAGATCCTCAAGGTGAGCAAAATGATTAGGAGAAAGGAATACGTTTTATTTCAATTATCAATGTACAAATCATCATCATTATCAGTGGAAGAAGTAGAAGAACAATTCCCCTGGGGAGATGGGGGTGGAAGTACTGGCTACCAGAAACCATCACAGCAGGTAGGCTCTGTCTGCTCTGGGATGAATTTCTCAATCCGTCTACACAAGGTAATCCCAGCCCTATCTTCTACGGGTTGAACAACCTTTCCTCTCAGCTCCTCTGTGCACATTCACCAGTCACTGCCCCTAGGGCTCCAGAGTAGGCTTACAGATTCTCCTCAGGACCGGCTATCGACTCTAGGGCAGCCAATTTAGATCCAAGAAGAATGCTGGCCTTTCAGCTTGCCATCAAAAAATTACTTCTTCTGTACCTCAAATCACTACTTGCTTCTTTGTCTCTAGGTTTATGCTACTGTGTCTGTTCTCTAACACCCAAATTCTCTCACCCTGTACTCTCACACTCAGACTATGTTTAAACCAATCCAAGGGAGTGTTCTAAGCCAAGCAAAGTGGTGATGCCTAGAATTCCAGCACTTGGGAGGTGAGGCAGGAGGCCAGCCCTGGGTATATATCAAGACCAGCCTGGACTACAAGTGAAGCCTTGTCTCACATACAACAAAACAGAGACAAAACCCAGGGCACTGCTCTTTGGTTTTCCTATCTTTTAATGGACCTTCCTGAACACCATATTGTTTGCTCCTTGCCACTTTCCCTCAGCTCCTAAGATCCTTTGTGAGGCCAGCAGCACTTCGTTCACTGCCTCACTGCCAGCCTCCTCATTAGATGCACCTACTCCATCACAAAGCCTCCAGAAGCCTTCAACCAGGGATGCTTTTTCCCCGCAAGGGATGCTTGGATTGAATAGAGTATTTTGAGTTATGACAGCTAAGCGATCACGCTACTAGTATCAAGTAGTAGAGACCAGAGATGCTACCAAACAGCCTATAATACCCAGTGCAGCCTGTTCTGTAGAGCTATTACACAGCCTAAGCTGTCATAGTGCTGAGGTTGGAGGCCTGGCTTCAGAAGAAGATCCAACCTTCAGAAACCCTGGTAGGTCTCTCTTAGAGGAGGATTCTTTAGCCCACCTCTCCAGCCCATCAGTCAGATACACTTTTCCCACTAAAATATAAAATTATGGAATTGAAGAACACAAATGTAATGCCCTCATTTCACAGATGAGGAAGCTGAAGATCCAAAGGAATAGGCAGCTTCACCAAGGTGAAAGGGTGAGGCTGGGCTGTCTGGAACTCACTGTCCTGTTACAGTAATCACTCCTTGTTAACCTACCTGGCAGGCATTTTATTCAGAAATGGAAGCTGGGTCAGCCTGGCTGGACCCAATCTTGACAGCTCTCCCTGTGTTCTTCTGTTGTCTCCAGAGGACAACACAATGTCATTCTTCAGGCAGATTTCTGAATTATTTCTAAATTATGTTATGCTTAGGTTTTCCTGTATTATTGAAAAAAAAAAGTCTCATTTCCTGTGTATCTGCTTTGTACTTAGGTTAGTTATTGTGTATGACATTCCAAGGCAACATTTTCCTTAGGTTGATTCTTGCATGCTAATGCATTCAGTAAGGAAAGGTTATCAGTCCTGGAGTGATGGGAATTTGGATTATTTTGTAAATCTTTTTTGATTGTGATGGTAGAAACTCAGACCATCTTATACCTAAAAGAGAATTTGGGGGGCCTGCGATTTGGCTCAGTGGCACCATGCCTGTCTCACAAGCTCAAGTTCCTGAGTTCGATCCCCAGTACCAAAAAAAAAAGAGAGAGAGAGAAAGAATTTGGGGATTCCTTTTTTGAGAAGTCAAAAGATATGACTGGCTTAGGAATGGCTGAGTCTGAAGATTCAAAGGAGGCTAACACGGTTTATTTTCCGTTTTCCCTCCATTCCTCCTTGCTTCCTTCTGAGAAAAAAAAACTGAAACAACAAACCAACATTCTCTTCTGATCATGGTAAACATGATCCTTAATGCCTCAGGAACTCTAGGCTCTCAAGAACTAAGGTCCCCTTTTGCTAGCACTCAAATAAGCCTACAAAATCCCAAATCAGGCTACAAATTTCACTTGGCAAAGAAATTGGGGTGCTCCTTGGAATTAGAATCAACATCACACAAAGTGGGCAATAGAGGTATTCAGAGACAGAGCAAATACTAACAATCATATGCAAACAAATATATACGCCACAAAGCCATAGCCACAATCAAAATAATAGGCATAGCATTTCCCTCCAAAAGTTTCTTCATATCCCTCTCTCTCTGCTGTTTACATTTCCTCACTTTGCCGTATCTTTCACCCTAAGCAACAAATAAACAGCTTTCTGTCATTATAGATTAGTTTGCAATTTCTAAATGTTAAATAAATTGAATCATACAACACATCTCACTCAGCATAATTATCTTGAAATTCATCGGTGTTACTGACGTGTCAATAGTTTACTTCTGTTTATTACTAAGCATATTACGAGGATACACCATAACTTTTTATCCACTTATTCTTTTGTTGATGGAAACTTAGGTTGTTTCCAGGTTTGGACCACAGTGTATTAAATTGTACCCCCCGCCCCCAATATATACAAGTGAGTGAAGTCTTATTTAGAAATAAGGTCACTGAAGTGAAATTTAACTTAGGATTTCAGGAAGCAAGTATCCTGGATTTACAGCAGACTCTAATTACAATGACTTGTGTGTCATTACAAGAGAAAGAAATTTTCTTCCTAAGGCACAGAGAGGTCTGGAAAAGACGGTCAGGCGAATAGAGAGCAGAAAGCGGAGTGAGGCTGCAGCCTGGTAGCCAGAAGCCACCAGGAGCTGGAAGAGGAAAAAGATATTCTCCTCTAGAGCTTGGAAGGAAGCAAGGCTCTCCTAATACTTTGCTTTCAAGTTTGGGTTCTTATTTCTAAAGACATAGTCTTGATCACCATAATCCTGAATGCTAAAATCACAAAAGATCAAATCCTTAAAGGCTACCATCCCTAGGTCATAAATCCGAAGAAATAAAAATTCTGAAAATATAACCCTGGAAAAAATAATTTAGTAAAATTCTTTAAAAGACATTTATTTGCATTTTAAAGGGAAATCCTTTGAGAATCATCAAATCCCAACAAAGTACTTCACAGGCAACTTTATACAGTACAATAGAAAATAATAACAAATATTTGCAAGTGTGAATTCTCAGGTACATCAATCACATAAGTTTAATATATTCAAGTATAAGCAACACAGATACAACAGGTTAACCATATTTATAAAGAAACAGGTCAAAAACAAAAATGTGTATAAGCATATATCAGTATGGTTGGCAATTGTGAGCATGGTCACCTGAATTGCCATGATTGATAACTGAAGTATTTTGAGAAGATGAATCACAAAATGTGATACATCACCACCATGTATCCAGTCATCCAAGAGCCAAGATATTAAGGAATTTTATCTTTCACAAATGTAGACCTACAAAAAAAGCCTCTGTTTATTGATAAAATTTAAATATTTTTATGTACACACATAATACTTACAAAGTCAATATTGCAATAATGTAGCTCTATGTAGTCAAATGTGCAAAAAAATGCATAATTTGAATCAGTGCTCTCTAAAAATCTTTATAAATTTATACCTCCAATATTGAAAGTGATGTGAAGATAAAATGCACAGCATAGAAAATTGTAAATAATAGCCATGACAACTTAAAATTGTTGGGAAACACTAAAAAAGAAAAAAAAACTACAAAGAAAATTAGACTTTCAGAATTTCAAAATTCAGAATTTCAAAGGAATAAATATGAGAAAAGGAAAAAATGGAGACAAAGTCTTTGTAGATAGGGAGGGGTGGAGGGGTTGAAGGGAGGGCAAGGGAATGGGGAAAAAATAAGAACCAAGAGAGATTATGTAAAGGTACAAACTCCCAGTAATGAATGTCAGCCTATTGTATACCTAACATGTACCAATAAAATTAATGGAAAAAAGTACTAAAATTTCTATAAAATTTTTGTTTATGTACATTTGCTTTCATATCTCTTGGGTAAATACCAAGGAGAAGAATGGCTTCATGATTTGATAAGTGTTCATTTAATAGTCAAAAAACCTGCCGAACTGCTTCCTTAAGTACTTCTTTGAGTTGCTCTGTATACCCAGTGACACTTGCTATGGGCACCCTTTTAAAGTTTAGCCACTGAAATATATTCATAATGGTACCTCATTGTAGTTTTAATTTGTACTCCGTAGGGACCAATGATGTTGAGCATCTTCTTATGGTCTGGTTTTCATCCATGAACTATTTGGCGAACTGCACTTGCAAATATTTTGCTCATTTTTGTAAGTTTCTATTTCTTTTTTCCTCATTGCTATGTTCTTAGAGTTCTTTATATAGTCTACTATAACTCCTTTATCAAATATATGATTTACAAATGTTTTTCATCTTCTTAACAATGTGCTTATAGAGTTGAGGTCTTAATTTTGATAAAGTTTAAGTGACCAAGTTTTCTTTTGTGGATTGTGTTATGTATGTCATGTAAAGAAACCATGGCCTATCCCAGGACTTCAAATATTTCTTGCACACTTTCTTGTAGAAGTTTTCTAGCTTATGGCATTGCATTCAGAACTATAACTCATTTTAACTTTTGTTAGGTTACAGCATTCAGTTTTTAGCATATTCCTATCCAAGTTTTCCAGCACCAAATGTTCAAAAGGATATCCCTTCTCCATTAAGTTGTTTTTGCACCTCTGTCAAACTCAATTGACCACATATGTTTGAAGCTATTTCTTAACTCTATCCAGGTCCATCAACTTATTGATAAATCATTATGTCAATACCACATTCTCTTGACTATTATAGAATTTACTATAGGATTTGAAATCAGGCAGACGGCCTCCAACTTGGTTTTCCTTTTTCAGAGACTATTCTGGATTTTGTTACATTGCATTTCCACATTAATTTGAGAATCAGCTTAATTTCTACAGGAAAAAAAGACTGCTGGTGTTTTGATTGGGATAGTATTTAGCCTACAGGTTAATTTGAGGAGAATGTGCGTAGGAAAAGACTTGCATCTTCTCATTCGTGAACATGATGTCTATCTTTTTTTGGGGTACCGGGGCTTGAACTCCGGTCCTTGTGCCTGCACAGCAGGCGGCAAAACCACTGAGCTAAATCCCCAGCCCTATGGTGTATATCTTTAAATGTTTAGGTCTTCTTTGGTTGCAGTGATATGCAGTTTTGCATACACAATTTCTTACACAATCTTTGTTAGTTTGCTCCTGAATCATTTTATTTATTATGCAATGTTGAATGGTGTTATTTTTAATGGTCTCAAATTTATTTCAAAATTGTTTCCAATTTTTACTTGTCTAGAAAAATATGGCTGTTTTTTACATTGATCTTATAAACCACCTTCTGTGAATAAAGACAGCTCTCAATGGGCTAGGAATTAGCTCCGTGGCAGAGCACTTGCCCAACACTTCTCTCCTGGAGGTTTAACCAGAGAAGACTGCTTCTAAACTCGTTCAGGTCGTTGGTGGAATTCCTTTGGAGGTCACCCCTAGCTCCAATTTCTTGCTAGCTGCACCTCATTGGCACAACCACCTACTCCACCAAGCTCACAAAGGAGACTCTCCAGAGCAAATCTTCTTGCAAAACAAAGTCTTATAGAACATAACGTGGTATCACCACAGGCATGATATGCTCAACTTCTGCCACAGTTGTGTTGTTAGGATGAAGTCACGGTCTTGCCACACTCAAGAGGAGTAAACTACATAAGGGTGTGAATGCTACAAAGTGATCATTTGGAATCCTTCAGGGTCTGCCCACCACAGATTGTAGCTTGGCATATTAGTATCCTTGCTTCCAAGTGTTTTGCATTTAGAAGTAGAAGTCCATGGGGGAGAAGTGCTTGTGGGGTGTGCGTGTGTGTGTGTAGTTTTCTTTTTTGCCTTTTAGGTAGAGGAAGTATGAGCAGCCCCTTCAGGCTATAGTCAGTTACATTTACAATTCTCATCTCTACTTATAAGTCACTGTATGTGATGATTAGTTTAGGTGTCAGCTTGGTTAAGCTACAGCAACCAGTTATTAACCAAATACTAGTCTAGGTGTTTCTGTAAAGGTATTTCAAAGATAAGGTTAACACTTACAACCAATTAACTTTAAATAAAGGAGATTAACTTTGATAATGTGGGCCAAACTCATACAGTCAGTTGAAGGCCTTAAAAGCAAAACTTGAGATTTAACCTCCCCCCCAAAAAAATTCTACCTCAAGCCTGTGGAATCAACTGCTGTTTGAGTTTCTACCCTGCTGACCTGTCCTATTGATTTCACAAGTGTAGACCTACAAATTGCCAGCCCCCACAATTGCATCAGCCTATTCCTTAAAATAAATTTCATCATATAAACATGTATGCCCTATTGCTTCTATTTCTCTGGAGAGCCTTGACTAATAAACCATGCTTTTGTTGGAATATTTCCCCTTCTGATAGCTTTCTTCCCATTCTTTTTACTTTTATGGGTTCATAGCTCTTTGAAATCCCTTTACTATTGTTTCACTGGAGTCTTTCAAGGCAAATTGTACAACTCTGGCAACATAAAAATGATTTGGCTAGTTAAAATTTGGACCTTTAATTACAAATAGATAAATTACTATTTTTTTCACAAATCTCTTCCAAATTTTCTTAAAATAATACTATATATCCAAGAGATGTATTAGGAAAAAATTAAGGAGAAAACCCATGACTAGATACAGAAATGCAATTTGCAAAGAGATTTCTTTAATATCTGGTGAGGAAAAGAAATAAATATAAGAAGATCCCAGGTATCACAATTCATTCAGAGTGGCCAGCTACCACCACGGAGAAACAGATGGCAGTTTTGGTTGGATGTGATGTGATACCCTAAGGAAATTTTTTTATTGACTATTATATAAAAATCCAAGTATTTTTTCCCAGTATTTCTGCATGTATGATGCATCCATGGTAAGCATAAAATTGTTAAAAATAAAAGCATCAACTAAACTAATTAATTAACCTAGCCACTGCTGCTAGTAAGTAAGTGGAGACAGAAAAGCATTGCCAATAGACATAGAAAAGAACACAATATTGAATAATGGCTCTTTCAATCAGTTGTTATTTTTCTCTGTCTTTTGAAAAATAGAAGTTCAGATATAATGCTTTTCACTGCACTAACATAGAGAAAATAAAATTATTTACTAATCAAGAGTTCCCTGAGCAACAGCTGTGATAAGCATGTTTGCAACACAAAAGAAAGTCACACAGCTGTCTCTTTAAGCATTACATAGACCTGTGCAGAAGCTAATAGAAAAAGAAACAGCTACTCAAATACAGTCATACATGTTCATTAAAAATTTAAATTCTGAAACTACAACAGATACTGGGATATTGGCAATTTTGTACAATACTGACAATAACTAACATTACTGTATTAGGTTCTCCCTGTAGACAAGGCACAGTTCCAAGTGATTCATGTATTGTCATGACTCTTTATCTCTAATCTCTTTTTCCTCAGATTCCCCCTAACTGAAGAGGTCTCAGTAGAGTATGTTTATCAGACTCTAAGAGGTCCCACTTTATTAGATGGACCTGCCTGTTTCTTTTTCTTTTCTTCTCTCTCTCTCTTTTTTTGAGACAAGCTCTCATTATGTAGGTTAGGCTGGCTTTGGATTCTCTATGTAGCCCAGGGTGGCCTTAAACTCACAGCAATCCTCCTGCCTCACCCTCTAAGTGCTAGGATTAAAGAAATGTACCACAATATCTGGCTTGCCTGGTTCATTTCTGCTGCAGCTCTGGAGACATTATGACATTACTATCATTTTCTCATTGAAATTTTCATTATCTTAAACTTCCATTGGCCCAATCCACTTGAGTTTACACATGCACACTAGTGCACTCATTTAATTCTCTTTCACCCCACTCCCTTCAGTCTTCCCTGGCCTTCATTGCAATCGTTTCCTGATACATCAACTTAAGCCTTGCTAGCTTATTGCTACAACAATCAATCTTAATAATTATTATTGAACTTCTAACACAGCAATCATTTTATAACTTTGGCTCAGGTTGGTTTCCAGTTATTCCTTTGTTGGTTAACTTGACAAAGATTCTGTAATTTCCTCTTCCTCTTTGGAAATAGTAATGTTTCCAAAATATTACTATTCACTAACAAACACATGTAAGTCCTATCTCTGCTTATTAAAATCCAGCCAGTGTAGAAGAGATATGAAACAATCAAGGAAAGTCACAAAACAATAAAATGTGCCACACTGAGTATAATTTTTCCTATTGAAAATTTCCTCCTGCCAATTCCACCCAAACCTGCTCCTGGCTGCCTATAGACAACTGATCCCTCCCCTTTCTCATGTATTCATATTCCTTTCTCATGTATGCAGATTTTTCTGCTTCTATCTCATTTGTCCAGATACATGAAATAGGATATTTTGTCAAAACAGAAGACCAGCATAATAGTAGTCTTAGTAAGTGACTTGGGGTTGACCAGATGTACAACAATGGTAAGCTTTCAGTTCCTGTTTCTCTTTGGATTTTTCTGTAAGGAGAAGGTGGGGGTCAGGGATTAGAAAGACCATGAAGACACAGTTTATGGTCTTAGCTCTGAAAAGAGCATATGCCCACCGGAGTGTTCTGTAGGAACAATACATAGATCTGCATTTTTTAAAGATTTGCATCATTATTTCTTTCTTCTGTTTTCCATGATGGCATTGGAAAGAAACACATAGATAATAGTAAACATGTAGGGCTTAGAGACTTGGTTGCTATCTTTAGATATTCTAATATGGTTTAGTATTTTAGTAGCTGAAACTCTAGTGAAAGTCTAATGAGTAAAATACAAACATAATTTTGTTTAGATCCTCCCCTGTCATGTTTTACCCTTTCTTGCATGCGGAAAGGAACAAGCCACATCACTTAAGAAGATGACATTAAGCCAGGCACGGGGGTGCATACCTTTAATCCCAGGTACAAAGGAAACTGAGACAAGAGGATCTTGAGTTTGAGGCTACCCTGGGCAACTTAACAAGATTCCATTTCAAAACACCAGCATAAAAAGATGATGACATTAGATTTGTATTGAATTTTTCTTTGGACTAAAATATCCTTCTCTTTTTTGATATTACCACATTTTAAAATTTTTAAATACAGACATGCTTTTGGTGTATAACTACACTGAAGATGCCAATATTTCTGCTCTGCCTCTGACCACTGCTCAAGAGGGGCAGGCAGAGACTGACGGAACTGGAGGAGGTCATCTGCTGCAGGCTTGGCAGGAGCACTGCAGCGACAGAGAGAAAGGTGCTGCCCAGGCAGATCATGCAGAGGGCATGGAATTTGGATGGTGCCAGGGTCTGAATGTGTCCCATGACGCACCTGTGTTGAAATGTAATCACTAGTGGTGTCTTTTTAAGATGAGGGGCCTTTTGGGAGTGATTAAGTCATGAAGGCAGAGCTCTTCTGCATAGGATTAGCATCTGCTATATTGTGGATGTTGAATGTCCCCAGAGGCACATATACTAGAGCCTGGAACTCTTGGGAGTTGTTATGGATCTTTGGGAAATGGGGCCCTGTGGCTGGGTCCTTAGATCATTGAGGTCAGGCTCCCAAAAGGAACTTTGAGATCTGAATCTCATTCTCTCTCAGCTTCCTGGCTCAAAGTATGAGTAGTTTGCTCTGCCACTTACTCCTGCCATATTGTGTCACCCTCACTAGAGGTGCCCAGTCTTGGGATGAAACTCCCTGAACCATGAGGTAAATAAATCTTTTCTATTTCTAAGTTACTTGCCTCATGTATTTTCTTATAGTAACATGGGATTTAGTAATACAGTGCCCTTATAAAGGAGCTTTTAGAGAGTGGAGTTATTCTCCTCCACCGTTTTCGCATGTGATGACACAGAGTTCATCCTTTCTGGATCCTTTTATCCATTACGACATGTGTGGACACCTAGACAACACCATCTATGAGGAATAGGCCTTCGCCAGACACCAAACCTACTGGCACTTTGATCTTAAACTTCTTAACCTCCAGAGCTGTGAAAACTTTCTATGATTTATAAATTATCCAATCTCAGCTATTTTGTTATAGAAGCTTAAACAAATGGACATTGATGGGGAAGTAAGAAAGAATTAGCTAGTGGGTAAGTAGGGAGGGAAATAAAAATAAAGATTAGCAGAGATAGAAATAGTGGCATAGTCACTGAGGTGAAATCACTCAGGTTAGCGGGACCATGGGCCTCCTTGGGTCAGTAGTTGGTTCAGTCCCTCTTTGTGCACTGGTCTCATTGTGGGAGGTGTCTGTATTGCCCTGGCCACCACATGGGCCTACATCAATGCACCATTTTGTACCATCACTATTGTTATGCTGAGTTCTCAAATGTGGTATAACTTACGAGCAGAGTGTAGTACAGTGGATATTGTTAGTCACTTCCAGGAATCTACTCCCATCTGCAGCCTTATTTACTTGGAGAAAACTGAGAGAAAGAGAAATCCTTCAGGAGGCTTCTGAGAAGTTTTTTGTCTGAAGGATAAATGTTATAGGAAGATATATTCCTTTCCTCTGGTAGCTAGTATGTCTGAGAATGAAGGTGAGACTGAGAAAGGCAAAAGGGGGAAAGAGAACACCCCAAAACACCAAGCTATTTCTACTTCTAGACCTGTTATTATTGAGGATTAAAAAATACAACCCTTGGCTGGAGTTATAACTAGATGGTAGAGCATGGACTGAGCATGTGCAAAGCCCTGTGTTGGATCCCCAGCAATACACATGCACGCGCATGTGCACACTCACACACACACAAACACAAAAATCATTTATGTTTAAGCCCCTAGTCTTCAGCATTCCCTTTACCTTATAGAACCTGTAATTGAAGTGGGTTGCTTTCCTTCCTTCTCAGAGATTTCTTATATTGAAGTTGGTGTGGGAATTGGGAACCACTGGAATTTTCCCTGGCATCCCACATTCAGACCTGATAGTTCATCCTCAGTATGTCAGAAAACAAAGATCAGCTTCAGAGACCATGTCTTGAGTTTTGGTCTGAGGCCTGAGAGTAGATCAGAGGTGGATGGAGGGGCTGGTGTTCAGGAAGGAGCAGAATGCGCACACATCTCTCCCCGAGCCTGATCATCCACTGAGCTCTTCATTCCTGGGACTCATGATAAGGGTAGGGTAGGTTAAAAATCACGTGACAACCCGGGAAGAGGGAACATTACAAGATCTCTGCCATTTGTTTTATTTTCTCTCAATTTCATCAGCATACATTTCCAACATATAGTAAACACACTCATCACTGGGAGATCGCTGCACGTACATATCTCATCGTGATCCTTCTCTCTTGCCCTTCTCACCTCCCTTCTGTCATCTCTGCCTCTCATCCCTAACTCCCTTTCCCTCCCTTTCCCACCCTTTCACAGAACCAATTCTTTGATTCGTTGATCCTTTTGTATTTTTAGCCTCAATTTCATTAATTTCTGCTCTGATCTTTATAATCTATTTCCTTCTATAAGTTTCAGATTTGAAATGTTCTTGTCTCTCCAGGATCTTGCGATGAATCAGTAGGTTATTTGATATTGCTCTATTCTTTTTATGTGTTCATAGCCATAAACTTCTCTCTTGGAACTGCTTTCACAGTGTCCCACAGGGTTTGGTATGTTGTGCTTCTACTGTCATTTGATTCTAGGGCCTTTTTTTGTTTCTTCCCTGATTTCTTCTGGAATTAATGTCTCCACTTTCAGAGCCAGCCCCCTCTGAAAATCACAGGCCTGGCCTGGCTTCTTACCTTAGAAGACAGAACTTCCATATCCTTCACAGCCTGAGCTCACTGTTTCTTAAATTTCTCAAAAATCTGAGACTAGCCCGCTCCTTCTCCATGATTGTGTCTTGTAACCATTTCCCACCTAGTCACTGTGATACAGTGACCCTAGAGACCCTCAAGTGTCCTTGTTCTGTGAATCTGATTTCTGGAATGGCTCAGGCATACACAATAAACCCCTTCTCAAAATCCCTTCCCATTAAATCATTCCCAAGTATGGCAGGCACTTTAGTGGATTTCTTCTCCAACTCCAGGCTACCATGCAGAACGAGCCACTTTCAGAGTGAGTATTGAGGGGTTTGGGGATGGGGGAGACAGAATAGAGGGCAAGGGCAGGTTAAAAGGATCAAGATGGGATATGCCGTGTACCAAATCCCCCACGATAAATGTATTTACTATGTATTGCAAATATATACCGCAGCACTAATTTTAAAAATTGGAGGAAAAAACTCACACTGTAGTTGCAGCTTACAATAACCCCAGCCTTTTCTTCAGGGTAGCTCTGCCAGTCCATTGCTTCTCCCTGGGGCTGCCAACCCTCTCAGGTATAACTTGTGTTTGCAGAGATAGAGCTTCCTCCCTGAGAGTCAGGGCTGGTGTTCCTGGCTGCTTCATTCTTTTCTCTGTGTTGCCTTAGTTTCTTCACTTTTTTTTTTTGATGTCTGTATCACACATTTTATTAGTCTTTTTTACATACTTTATTTTGTTTGATCCTCACAACAACCCTGTGAGGTAGGTGGGGAAAATATCAGGCTCACTTTAGAGATAACGAAGTTCAGGCTCAGCTATCATACAGCTAATAAGAGGTGGTGGTAGAGACAGAATAAGAACCACCCACTTTTAGGATGAAGATCTTTTCTAGAGGCCACATAATTTCTGAAAGTATAATTCCACCTCAAAAATACATATTTTTAAATATATAAAAATATATCTTAAACTAATGTATTAATATATAAATGTACCTGTTAAGATATGATATATTGATACATAAATATAAATTAATACATTAAACTATGTAACATTTTAGAAATTTTATTTTATTTATAAATGGGAATTCAACCCAGGGCCTTAATGCATTCTAAACATACACTCTACTCGCAAGTATTTTTAAAATTTAATCTTCATTTTTATATTACTAGTTCAACTTTTTCTTTTTTCTTTTTTCTTTTTTTTTTTTGGTACTGGGGATCGAACTTGGGTCCTTGCGCTTTCGAGGCAGACGCCATAACCACTGAGCTAAATCCCCAGCTAGTTCAACTTTTTCTAGAAAGTAACAAAAGACCTAATTCCGAACTTATCATACCAAGTTTATGCTTCTCTATCAATAAAAACTTAACGGCCACAGAACATACACTTTTTTGGAAGCACCGTGTCTTTAGGTCCTGTCTAAAGAAACATAAGCAGTATGAAGGACCCCAGTGGCCAAGAAAATTGAAGAGAAGTCAGAGGAAGGGCTATTAAAACTGTACTAATGGATTTTATTCCCTCTCAGCTTTTGCTTTTGTGAGAGGGTTCAGTGGAGAGCTTTAATGCAGATGACACTTGAAGCCTCTGAAGAAGATCTAAGTCTTGATGAGGTTATTCACACTGAACTCTTGCATGCCCAATGACGGTGGGACATGGTCTTCAAAATCTTGGTACTTGATGCTCTCCCAAAGTGCTAGGATTTGAGTGCCACAATACAAATTGATTCATGGTCTTGTCCATTAATGGTTTGTGGATTTCTTTACATGAAGTCCATGTTGGAGTCCATAGATTTCAGTGCTTTGTAAAAACTCGTGGGATCCAAGGCTCCCAGAGCACCAGTTTCTCCACTTTCTCTGGGGTTTCTAGTTTTCCTGAGGTCTTTCTTGATTCCTGGAACTCTATTTCTTTTACTCTTCCCCAAGTTGTTTTCCAGGTGTCTCAATTCTAGGTCCCAGAGAGGTTTTATTTCACTGCCAACCTTACTCTACCACTTTTAATCTCTCTAAACTTTAAATAAATATGAGATGTTTTCTTTAACTTTAATTTTCATATGAAAGAATATAAACAGAAAGGTGACAGAGGAATGAAATCAAGCCCTAAAAAAAAGAAAATGCATTCATTTCCTTGGGCTGTCCTAATGCAGTACCACAGTGTGTGACTTCAACAACACAGGTTTATTTTATCAGGGTTGGTAGAAGTCCATCATTGGGTCCGCCTCTGTCTTTGGCTTGCAGGGGGCTGTCCTCCAACTACAACTGGCTTTTCTTGGGTGGTTACACACACCCCAGGAATCTCTTCCCATGTCCAATTTCCTCTTCTAACAGAGACAGCAGTCAGCTCGGATGAGGGCTGTCCCAAAGAGCCTCATTTTTAACTTAACCAGCTCTTCAAAGTCCTTCCTCTAAATACGGTCAGGTTCTGAGGTACTAAAGTTTAGGACTCCAACATAGGAATTTGGGGGAGTCACCACTTGGCCCCCAACAGAGAAATGATTTTGTGACATGAGTGAAAAAGCTCTTCCTGCACCAGGGCTGACCACTGGGTATTGGGTCATCTGCAGTATTTGGGAATCGGGGGATGTCTGGTTGGTAAGGCCCAGCAGGGCACACCCAATGAGTGGGTGGTGGCTATGCCTGGATGAGCTCTCTGTGTGTTCCTCCACCCTCCTGGCTTGGCTGGCTTACAGATGCTTCACTGATCCTTCTGAAGGTCAGCCCGTGGTGTCCCCAGGGCATCACCCACCCCATGCAGTGATCACATTCACTACGTGGGCTCTTACAGATGTCTTTGGTGCACTGTCCCTGTGCTTGGCCACCTAGCTTTCACTGGAGTCTTGAGAAAGGCTTTCTTTGCTCTTGGCCCTTCTTGGCAGCAGAATCAGCCCATTTGTTGAAAACCACTTGGGTTATTTTAAACTCATGATTTTTTAAAATATCCACGAACAGCCTTGCTGAATTTCTATACATGTTTAAAAGCCATGGGTTTATTCTCAGCCTCTGGCCAGGATGCCAAAACACCAGGCTCTGAGGATTCCCATGGTCAAAGTCAAGTAGGTTTTATTCCACATGCTGGGCAGCACTGTTTTCCTGAATATCTATCAAAGCAGATGCACAATGCCCAAAAGCATGTCTCCTCCTCATACAAAAGTGACTGTCTTTTGTGTCAACTAACAAGCAGGGATTTCTCCCAAGAATTCTTCCAAGCACAGCAGGCTGACCTTGAGGTCCATGAGTTTCAAGAAAGCAGTGGGGTGTTTCTTGTTGCCAAAGCACTGTGTTTCCAAAAACTGTCACTGGCTGTCACATTGAGACTCCTGGTGCTGTCTCATGCCATCTGTATCTGGGAAAACTGGTGGTTGACCATGTGTGAAAACAGTCAAAGGGAGCTGGGTTACTGTGGATTACTTTTCTACTTCTGAACACTTGGTTTTACTTTATCCGTATTATATTTGTCATGCTGTGCTTTTTGTTGTGTCTCCAATGAAGTGTTCACTTCTGGCATGGTTGGGCTTTCACACATCTATTCTTCTCTATCCTAGAGGTCTGAAGTGACAGAGAAGAGATCTCAAAATATCAAGGATTAAGGACAAGCAGGTCATAATGGCCTTCCTCCTATCTCTATTTTCCTCTTCTCTGGATCCTGCCCGAAACTTCTATGAGTCATTCTGACATTGTATCTGTAAACACGTGCAGCTCCCTGAAATGTTTGAGAGCCTAGTAACCAATTTTACCATTAATAATGGGCTTTCAAATTGAGCCCCAACTTTAGTAGAAAGGAGCTAGTTTCCAGAATGTTCTTTCTGGCTTGTTCCACATTGATGTCTCCAGAGGCTTCTGCATATATTCCCAGTGTGTGTTTCTGCAAGAAGGGTGAATCCTGGATGAATCAATTTGCCTCCAGGGAAACATTTTCTCTCCTCAGTCCCTTCTATATTTCTTTGAATGGACACTATTATAGGGATGTGCCAGTCGATGGCCCTAGAGGGGGAAAAGAACATTTTATCCCCATAATGTTAATTCTAATTTCCAATTAAGTAAATTTAGTGAAGGGTGGAGATGAGAATGTAACAAAATGAGAAGACTCCCTGGGTATCTCTTATCTACTGGAATGGAATCATAACAGTTCTGTGGCAGTGAACCTGAATTGCTTGATCTCCATTTCTGTCACAACTAGCCTTAGGTTTCTGCCTCCAAGGGAACATGTTCATTACAGTGAGGAGAAAAGTGAAACAGGGGAGGGAAAGTGACATTCTTATTCAGCCTCGTGTCTTGCTCCATCAAATTTTCACATTTTTTTTCACATCTTTTTTTTTTTTTTTGGAAAATTGATGGGGGCTATAATTACTGTGGGAAAGAAATAGGTCAAAACCACTCTGCTTGCACAGAGGGCTGTAGAGATTAAAGGCAAGGAAGAGGTATCTTAATGGAGACCCTACTTGCCTCTCTGTCTTCCTATCATGGATTAAAAACCTCCACAAGAAGAGCCATGAAAAATATGTCAGGAAGCAGAGAGATGGAGTCTGTCTTGTTGGTAGCTTAGGGCAAAACTGCTAACCTCCAAAGCTCAGTCCTTTCTAATTCTATTTTTCCCAAATCTGAAATGATGCAGTTATCTAAAGAGTATGCTATCTTCTAGAGAAGAAGGAGTTAAATTTAAGCTTCAGAAAATTGCTGTCAGCAAAGAATGAGGTAAGGGAAATCAATGAGTCATCTCAGGCCACACTTGTGGCCAGCTGGCTCCCATTGCATTTGAAAATGATGCAAGGCTGGAGACTGCATGGCCATGGAGAAGAATGAAAGGTTCCTTAACTCTGAAACCTAGTTTTGGGGATGTTTGATGTGATAACTCATGGTTATCCCTTCCCAGCCCTGTGGCTGCTCTCTGCAAATCCGACCTCATGTGCAGTAGTTTCCCACATCTCTGGGACCTTCTTAGTTTTCTTCTGTGCAGCTTGGCATGGAGTTCAGTCCTAGTCCTGCCTTTCCTGGACTCAGTTTCCTAGCAAGTCAGCCAAGTGGACAAGCGAAGGTGGGGATAAGAGAGAAGGTTGGGTTGCAGTGGAGTTATTTTTGGTTGGGGGATATGTTTTTTGTTTTGTTTTTGTGGTACTGGGGATTGGGCACAGGGCCTTCACACTGACCTACTCATACACCTCCAGCCCCTTTTTATTTTGTATTTTGAGACAGAGTTGCACAAAATTACTAAATTGCCTAGGCTAGGCTCGAACTTGCAATCCTCCTACCCCAGCCTTCCAGAGTTCTGGGATTGTAGGCTTGTGCCATCATGCTCTGCTATAGTAGAGTTATTTTAACTGGGAAATTTCTCCAAATTGCATTCAGATGTTCAAGAAATGTGGGGCCATTTGGCACTCCTTCCACTCATCTGATTTGAATTGCTCCAGGATCCATGTTGGTTAATTTAACTAAAATTTTTAAAAAGACCAATTGGAAACTGGAACCCTCACCAGGAATTCTCCCAACCCTGGGTGGTTAGTTTTCCCAGAGTGCCCTGTTGCCGCTGCAGTGACCAAGAAAGTGTCCTCTGTCACTGCCAGGTCACATGCCTCAGCTTTCACTTGAGTTCTTAATAAATGCACTTCCCTCATGCATAGAAGTATTCACTTTACTGGGGATGTAAGGAGTCTTAGGGAAGAGTTCTATCAACAAACCTTCCTTTCGTCAAACCCTAAACGTCTGTCTTTTCCCTCCCATCCACTTTCCAGGTTAATGGGCTCATTTCTCCTTCTGTCTCCTATAAAACATTTTTTTCTCTTTCCCAGAGCCCATGACACATTACACTGGATGTCCCCAAGCTCTACAAATGTGTTTTTTCCAAATAAAAAGAATTATTTTAAGAGGAATTCCAGTGCCAGATATTTATCTCATAATATTGACTATATTTATCAATTATATTGGCAAGCCCAGAAATGAAGTTTATGTCCACTAATGCTAAAGAATACATTGAACAATGAAGTATGGGGGAGAGGATTCATTTATTACCTACTACCCAGCCAAACTTTTTCCAGTTTTTCTTCCCCTGGTTTGAATATTAGAGAGAACAACAAATGATTGTCTGGAGTTTTGTCTTAGCATTTCAGGACACCTTCTAGGGAAAACAGCCGTTGAGTCACTAAGTTTCCATGGCGATTCTCCTTCCTGGGTACCTCCCCACTGTGCTATGACGTGGAGTGAGAGTGAGAGTGGTCGCTATCATTTGTAACTTCTTCCAAAAAGTACTTTCCAGTGCACATTAAGCTAAATAAAAATTCAAATTAACTTCATACTGAGAATATCTTATCACTTGGTATGGTTTATATCTGAAATGTTCCTCAAAAGTCTCATGTGTATGGAAAATGATTGGACTGCAGGGATGTTAGACTCAGCAATGGATCCAGCCACTGACACGTGCCGTACCTGAACACACTGTTAGAAGGCAGGGTGTGGTGGGAGGTACATCACCGGGAGCATGACCTGTAAGGGTGTATGTATTCCTGTCCCTGGCTCTTCGTTTTCCTCTCAGCTTCCTGGATGCCATAAAGTGTGCAGCTTTCCTCTGCCATACCTTTCTGCCATGATGTTTCTGCTTTGGCATCAACCAACTATGGACTGAATCCCCTAAACTGTGAGTCAAATCAAATGTCTCCTCCTTTAAGTTGTAGGTGTCTTGTATTGTATCCCAGCACTGGGGAAGCTAATACACCATTCCACTATGTCACAAACATCCCAGAGTTTAAAAATTAGCTCTGTAAAGGTCTCCTCTGTGTGTACAAATTATACATCACTGAGGAGTATTTGTATCTTAGTCAGCTTGGCTGTCATAAAAAATCACTACAGACCAGGTGGCTTCAACGGCAGAAATTTGTTTTCACAGTTCTGAAAGTCCGCAATCCGGTGCCACCAAGACTGTTTTCTAATGAGAGTTCTCTTTCTGGCTTGTGGATGGTTACTGCCGTGGCTTGAATTTCTCCTCCAAAACTTGTTGAAATTTAATTGCCTTGAAATGGGAAAGGTGTTAAGAAGTAAGAACCTTAAGTGCTGAGTAAGTCCTGAGATTAACGTCCTCATGAATGGGTTATTGCTGTTATCAAGGGAGTGTAGTTACTGTTAGTTCAAGGGAACAGGCTCTTGATGAAAGGATAAGTTCAGGCCCCATCTGCCTCCTACACACACACACACACACACGCACGCACGCACGCACGCGTGTGTTCTTCCACCTACTTCAATGGGATCCTGCAGCATGAAAGACCTCACCAAATACTGGCATTTTGACAGTAGGTTCCACAGCCTGATAACTGTAAGAAATAAATTTATTTTCTTTAAAATTATCCAGACTACGGTCTTCTGTTTTACCAATACAAAGTAGATTAAGACTGCCCACTGCTCATGGTGTCCTCACATGGACCCTTCTGTGTGCATCTGTTGACAAAGAGATCCTGGGTGTCTCTTCCTTTTGTTACAAGGACACCAGTCCAGGTGGATGACAGTCCCAACATTATGACTTCCTTTAACATTGATCACTTCCTTAGCAGCCCCATCACAGACATAGTCCTGTTGGAGACTAGGGCTTTGACATGAATTTAAGGGGGATGCAAATCAACCTATAACACCCCTGAACCTGACTTTCCCACATGGGGCAACTTAAAAAAGTGTTCATGTCAGAATAGCCCCCACTTTTGGTAGCATAGATGACTTCTGAAATAAAAGCCATACATATGAACAGTATACATTTAAATTCATTCTAATTTTAAACATCTCTTAGCAATGTTTTTGAAATCATCCGTGTGGTTCTTACTACCCTATAAGAGGCAAGAAAAATAGCACTATGCTTGTTTGGAGTTGAATGGACAGGTTTACAGAAATTAGCTGGCTTTGGAAATGTCTCCAGCTGGTGAGGAGCAGAGCTGGGGCTGAAGTCCCCATGGGAGGCCTTGAGGGGGTTCCCATGCAGGGCCTGTGGCTCTCAGTGAGGCCTCAGCACACACAGCCCTGGGCAGAATCCACAGTAGAAGTTTCCAAGAGCTTGTAAAATAGAATAGCATCAGCTGCATTAAAATGTTGGCCTTGGTGCTAGGAAGAGGAGGAGGAAAGTGGATAATGGCAATAAAAGGAAATAATCAACAGATAAAAGCAAGACAGATGAAAGCAGGATGTGGCACCAAGTTGGCGGATGATGTGACATGAACCAGGGCTGTGATTAACTCTATTCTCTGCACCTGTCAAACAGAAAGACTGGGCTCTATGCCCAGAGCACCTCTGACAGGACAGGTGGGGAAACTAGCAGAAGCACCCAGCCTGGCTTATCGAAGCCACTATTTTGTAGTGAACAGGAAGGAATGTTTGGAGTTCTGCTAAAAACAGTGTCCCCAAGTTGTTGTACTTCATGATATCCTCACCTCTGTGGAGTTTTGGCCCAATTGATACTGGTTAAATTTTCTGTGTAGCTCTTGCTCTTTGGAGAGACTGTTTTTGAAGCTGAGAACAGAGCTTTGGGTGGAGGCATGTGTGGGATGGTGGAGGGGTCTTGGCTGGGCAGGGCCTCTCATCTCTGCAGTGGGACTATAATGGCTGTCCTGCAGGGTTCCATGAGGATTGGAACAGCGTATGCAGTGCACCTGGGACCTGGGTCTAACAGCACAGCACGTGGTTAGTAAAGAGAGTACCGGGGGCATTAACAGAGGAATCTGGAGATGCCTGAATGTGCTGCCTAATGTTCACAGAGCCAAGAAGCAAATGAATAAATGACCAGATTTTGAGACTGGGTTTACCTTGGGAACGTCCTCCATGAAAATATGAAGGGATGAAGTTCCATGGCTGTTAAATATTAGCCATAATTAAATGTGTTTGTAGAAATGTAATAGTTGCAACACGTTCTTTCCTTACTTTTTCAGAAATCGTGTTGTCAAAGGAATCAGCTCGTGACTCCCTAAAGAAAACACCTAGTTCTTAAAAGCCACAGAGAAAATGTGGCCTTAGACATGTAACAGGCAAGGCAAAATGGAACTTTGAAAGTTAGGATGTTTTCCTTTCGACACAGATTGCTTCTCCAAACTTCCTCTGGCCAAGGGTGTAACCACCACCACCTTCTTTTATCAGTCTGGAAGAATGGACAGAATATGCAGATGCAGGCATAGGAGGTCAGGTCTAGTTCCCTTCCACAGGGAAGCGAGAGCGTGTAGAGGGGCTAGGAGGGATAAAACAAGCCCGGAGTTGCTATTCTCTCCTTGGATTCCCTCTCTCCTCTCTTCCTTACTATAAAAGGCACTTGCACTCCTGGACAGGATATGAGATGGTGATTTGTGGCTACCTGAGTCCCCTCCATCTCCTCTCCGTCAGCTTTGCATAAAGCCTTCTTCCTTTTCACTAAGCCTCCTGTGTCCTGTGGGGAGAAGTTAGCAGTCCCCGACCTCAGTGGCTGGTAACATTCAGAGGATTAGTTGGATATTTTCCCTGTGGTGTCTTACTAGCTGTTTCTAAAGTGGACGAACAGGGAAGTTCCTCATTCAAAGAATCCCAGCATGTTTCTTATTGGTTCCTTCTTACATTAAAAACAAAACTACTTCCTTGACATTAGAAATCATTTTTTTCTCATGTTTTCCATAGGCCTAGTAGTAAATGGGGACCCTGTTGTTAGGATTGAAGACAAATGAGGATTGTAATTTTTATATAATTTTTTTTTATCAATTGTAGATTTAGATGCAACTCCCCACTGATTTTGAGTTTTGAAAGTGAGAAGAGCCAGGGTAAGGAGACAAAGAGATGGAGAGAGGCAAAGATAAAAAGAAGGACTATTGCTGGTGGGATGGATATGTCAACTGTTACAGAGAAGATGTGAGGCCTCGGAGTGAACTTCTAGAGCTGCTTCCTCTGTTGTTAACTGCAATGTAAATGGACATTGAACTTTCTTAAATTCTGTACTTTTCTTGGGTGTTAAGTGTATGGATGGAAAGAGAACACTATGGTTTCAAATGCAGCATTTCTTGCTCTTATTTCTTGTTCTTTTTCATCTTTGCACTTTCAACTAGCACACCAGAATCTTCTATAAGATGCATTGTTCCATCCCAAGGGAACACTGTATTGCTACTTTCTGGTTCATATTACATTTCATTTCTTTTTCACAGTTACACTTCTCAAATGAGTACACAAGTCATTTGTCATAAATCCTTTATTCAATTCATCTCCCATGATCTTCATTCATTCCCAGTAGGCTACTGTACTAAAATATGCACTCTTTATAATAGGTAAAAGATAGGAACAACCCAAATGTACAAAATGAATTATATAGATACAATGAATGCTATGTTATTCCACCTGTAAAAGAAATGAATTCTAATGCATATTCCAACATGGATGAACTTTGAGACATTAGGCCAAGTGAAATAAGCCAGACACAAAAGGAGAAATATTGTATGACTCACTGGAACAGGCAAAATCACAGAGACAGAAAGTAGAATATAGACATTCCTTGTTTATCGACCTACCTGCTTAGCAGTTGGACTTACAACCAAGCGCACTGTTCAGACTTATGACCCATTGCTCCAACTCACTACCTGTCCCTTTTTTTTGACACTTCTGAACATCTTGTTGATAGGCCCTCAATGGTTTTTTTTGTATAGTACATCTTTTTTATACAGCACTGTAATTTTTGCTGATTTACTGTACAGTACCATAGTGTAGCTTTAGGTTCTGCTACATATTACAGTACAGCATGTGTCATGCAAATAAAAGCAAAATCATCAAGTTGGAGTTTCCTTTAGACATTTATTTGTTCTGAATATTGTCACATACACACTATATACAACTCCTCATTTAGCAACCAACTGATTTAATGGCCTAAACTCAGGAAAGGGGCTGGGTCATTAAGGAGGAATATCTGTAGTGGTTATAAAATCCTTGGGAGAGGCGGTGATGGTTGTGAGACTAGGATAAACCCAAGAAACACCATCTTGGCCTGTAGACAAACTCCCTTCATGCCCCTCCCCTTATAAAGAAGATGTTCTTGTAACTGCTTGTTCTGTTTCTATAAACTTGCTTCATCACTTCTCGGAAAGAGATAGTGCCTGGTGCCTCCCTTTACTGTAAATTGCCCTAACCTGACACAGCAAGATAGCTGAGTTGTGAAAAATACTTTTGCAACTAGTCAAAAACATGTTAACCTCCCCTTGAACTTCTCTTCAAAATAACACCTATAAAAGCTATGCTGCTATGACACCCTATATAAACTGTACTGTTCCTGGACTCAGGGCTTCATTTCGCTTAGGGAGTGGAGTCCATGCATAAAGAAACTCCTTTCAGTTTTAACTTTGTCGTTTGTCCCAGTGTTTGGTGATTTACCGGCTCGCTTGGTACAACAATGGTGAGTTTGTGTTTAATGGCTACACCATTTAGGACTTTCAGTTTGTAACAATGAAAACATTTTGGAAAGAGATGGTGGTGAGAGCTGTACAATATTGTAAATGTATTTTATTACCTCTGTATTGTGCACTTAAAATGATTAAAATGGAACTATTACATTACATATTCAATACTATATTTAACACAATTTTAAGATACTCTTGAAAGTTCCAAATAATCTTAATTTTATTGCTCCTGCTACACTCTGACGAATACTACTATACAGTTTTTAACATCTTACTGATTTTTCATTAAAGAGGTAAATAAATTCTTAAAACATGTTCATGTTGTGTTTGTGAGTGATGATTTTATCTTTTCAAATACATAACAGTAGTAACTTTTCACCTTCAGAGATCTCTAAAAACATTTGTAACTATAATTTGTTAAAATAAAAGAAATTTTCCCTTGCACAGTTAATCTTTCAGATTGTTTTCTTCACCGTTTACAATCTTTGGTGTACAAAATGTTCAGAACCTTGGTGATGTGTTTCAGTGCAATTTGATTCTCCCTAACATAGAAAGTTCTCAATCTCGACCCTCTATCCAAATCACCTGTAGAACTCATTAAAGTAAGATACAGCAGCCAATCCCAAAGTTTCTGACTCAGGTCTGGAGAGGAACCCAAAACTGTGTAGTTCCAATAGGTTCTCGTTAGCGCTGACACTGATGGGCCAAAAACAAGATTTTGAGAACCAATAGCTGAAATTGAGCCTAAATTTACAACAAGATTGCTGTGGAAGATCATCTAATCTTTGTTTTTGTTGTTTTTTTGGTTTGGTTTGGTGTTTTGAGACAAAGTCTTGCTATGTACCTCAGCCTGGCCTTGAACTCACAATGAACTTACCTTATACTCATGCTAAATCTCCTGTCTCAAGCCTCTCAAGTGCTGGGATTACAGACATGTGCCACCATGCCTAGCAAGGGCCATCTAATCTTGGTGTAAAGATTCTACTTTACTGATTCTGGATTTTTGCCTCATGAAATTTTACAACCATTATTTCATTGATTAACGATTACTGGGATTTTTCCCTAAATGTATTACAGCATTGCTCCTACACTCTATGCTACACATCTTTACACCCAAAAGTAAGTCCAAAAAACATGTACCTTGTGTTTTCAGTTTGAACTGCAAAAATAGACACCTCACCACACCCTTGCAAAATAAATCACATATTCCATTCCTTGGCCCTTGACATAAAACATCTATACATTCAAAATACAGAAATTACAATGTGACTTTTAATAAACACTTTAGGATACGAAGGATGAAATTATAATGAAGTGCTATTTTACACCCTATTAATTGTTTGTGCTCAATTTGTTATTGGCGTTTCTAAGTTTACAGTCCATTTTTATAAATAATATGACCATTACTTATGCTGTCAACTGAGGTAATTACTTTTGTGTATATGCAATACTCCAACTGAGTGTACAGGTATATTCATAATCTACGTGTGCACGGTTTACTGTGTTAACATGATTTTACTAACATTGCCTTAACATTCCACTGCCTTTGTCCACATGACTTTACTAGCCAGGAATCTCTTGGCCAGAAAGGCAGACATTGCAAATAACTCTATTGCCTATTCAAGGAACTTCGCTAAAACCTTTTTAAATGAATACCAAGTTGTTAAACTCTTCAGTAGATACTGTCAAACATCTGTTCATTTGTCAGAAACTTTTGAGATATGACCTCAAAGATCTTTGCTTTGGTATGCCCACAAGTCCCAATCCTTATCCAATCCTAAGTAACCCTCTACATGGAAAACTCTGCCTTGTACAAGATCTAAAACCCCCATATAGATCCTGTCTTTGCTCTCCCTATAAAACACTATCAAGTAATGCTCTCCTTAGTTTTACTAATAGGATATCTTGGCATTTTGTTTTGTTTTAAGAAAACCAGTAACTGGCAACTTTAGAGTTTCCACCAAGGAAGTTAAGGTGGCTGAAGATCCTTTACTTGGAAAACAGGTATTTGGAGGAAACGGGAGGAACTCTGAGAAGATGCAAATTAAGCTGGCTCTGCCACCACAGCAAAAGCTGTCAGGTGAGGTTTCTACACTATACATTTAACTCTTAGGGATAAGGGATCCATTTTGGCAATTCTGTTATTTGATCAGATTTGAAAACCTCTTATTCTTGTTGCAAACTGCCTTAATATTAATGTCTATCTTTGTAATTTTATGTTGGCTAAATGAAAAGTTTATCTAAAAAGTGGACAAGCAAAGGTCCCAAGTCCCTTTATCAAATATAATCCCTTTCTTCAAACTCCTGGAGGCCTCTCTATTCATAATAATGGCATAGTGAATTTGGACACTGACTTACTAATGTCTGTGTATCTCATTCAGTTGTGCATTACAGATCTAAAAGAGATACCAAACTTGTGTGGGCACATATTCTACTGAGGTAGGTTGTATATTGGGGGCTGAACCTATCACAGTTGTGAATACTTTGTCTAAACTTCAACTCAAACTTGAGCAATACCCTCTTAACCAGAGAATAATGGGGGCCTATAATAGTTATGATTTAGATCTGAAAGGTCCTTCCAAAGTTTCATGTGTTCAGAGGTGAGACTTTAGGAAGGTTACTGGATAATGGGCCCCTACACACATCAATGAATTAGTCCATTAATGAGCTTATAGCTAGCTGATTGTGCTGTTTGGATATAGGGCCTAGTCACAAGAGGCAGGTAGGTCACTGTGGGGGGAGTGACCTGAAAGGAAATATTCTTGTCCTGGGTCCTTTCTTTTCTCTCTACTTTCTGGCTTCCATGAGATGGACAGCTATTCCTTGCCGGGGCCATCATGCCATGGGCAGTTTCTGCCCTTGACCTGGCCAGTCATGGACTCAGTGCCCTGAAACTATGAGCCTTAAATAAACTTGTCTTTCTTAAATTGTAGGTAGCAGGTATTTTGCCTCAGTGATGGGAAAGTGACTAAGACAATAACCAACAGTCTAAGAAAGAGCTCATAGTATCTTGTACCCTTCTTTACAACATTCCTATCATCCCTGTAAAAACCCAGAGGACAGATGTCTTCTTTCCCAAGATATCAGAATAATTATTCCCTGCTCCTTTGTAGTACCACACTCATATACTACTTTCTTTTAGGTACCTCTTAACACTACAATTTCACAGTAGTAAATCTGTGTTCCTCTTGTTTTACTGTCTCATTAAGATCAAAATAATCAATATGTAGTTGATTCTTCCTGGAAAAAAATCAGGAGAAAAACTGAAGGCCCCTCTTATTTGTCATTTGTCTTCAACTAAAACCTCAAGGGATTTAAATTTCTCCATGACTTTATTCTAATCCAATTGTGGATGACCTTTTGTTGTGTTCGAAGGATGAAGAGAGCTCCAAGATTGATTTATCTGCTTACTATTTTAGCTCATTAAGGACATTAGGCTTCCAAAAAAAGGAAGTTAGAATTTTGTCAAAACATATTACCTGGAACATGACTTTTCCTAAAGAGGTAAATTTCTCTCTTAATAGACTTTGGTTTTCAAGACATTCCCAGATCAGTAGCTACAAAACAAGTAAGTTGTATCCTTAAAAAGGATATACCATTAGAAATATAAACCCTTTATCACACTGTATCAAGAAAAATTGGATCCTGTCTTTACTGCAACACCATTCAGGACCTTTAATGGGAGCCAGGTTTTGAGGCAGAGCCACCACAGAAATAGAACTTAGGATCAGGAATGGAGGAGATGTATTTGGAGTTGTTTCACTTTGACAGATTTTATAATTGAGACAAATAACCACCTTGTCTTAGATCTACCTCATGATATCAATTCTACAGATTTCACTGTCTAGTGCCACAATAGATAAGTGGGATGATAATGGTTCAAAATTGCTTTACAATGACACAATATTGTTCCATGGGAGTATTTTGACAAAAAAGGAATCATTGGATAGTTTTCCAATGATGAGTGTTTTATCTTTACTCCTACACGGGTGGGGACTCTTTTATTTTTGGTACCGGGGATCGAACTCTGGTCTTTGTGCTTGCGCAGCAGGCGAAGAAACCACTGAGCTAAATCCCCGGCCCTGGGTGGGGACTGTATATACTGGTAAATTTATGTTCTTTCAGAATAATCCCAACATCACCCAGAGTAGGTATGGGTCGATCAATTTTCTTTCCTATACAAAGACATTATTAAATAATACTGTAATTTGATTGTTACATAAGAAGTGTAAAAATTGGGCCTTGATTTGGGATCTGCAACTATTCAAGAAGAGTAATTGGTTATTTTCTTCATAAGATAATTCATTCCACACTTTACAAGAATTCTAAAAATTTGGAAGAGTCATATATGCTATGTGCTGTATACTGGCAGGAGAGTTAGACAATACCACCAAAGCGATAGAACCCCTGGAAAGAAAGGTTTACGAAATTGGGCAATACGAACATTTCAAGGGAAATAAGTGCTGTTCTGCGAATAAATGTTTTGATTACATCCTTCTAGATCATTATGATATCTATGATATTACTAATGAGATCTGAGATTCAAACAAACAAATTATTAATGTAAGCTTTTGCTTAGTAACCCCAGTCTCTAATTCTGTCTAGTTCTAGTCTCTTCTTTAGCTTTGGTGGTTCCTGACTGAAAAGTAGAGTGCAAACCTTAATAATTCTTTTCTTAGTATTTGTCTGGGTTTCAGTTCTTAGTTCTATGATCCCAAAATTTTAGGTACAGTGTATAACTATCACCCTGCCCAATGATCATCCAACAAAAAGAATGAGATACCACCTCAAAGCAGCTGGAGTTGCCCTCCCCTCCAAGACACTCAATGAAAACACATTAAATTGCTGTAAAGGTGTAGCTTGATAATCCCTACAGGTATTAGTGGTCACTCCCTCACCTTGGGCTGAAGAAGTTGAGAATTGAAAACAATTACAGGACTTCACATATCAGTTGTTTTTACTAATGTAGTTTTGGTATTGCTCTGCCTTCATCATCATGACATTACCACAACTGAAAAAAAAAACCCATTGGTATGTATGAACATCAAATTGTTTAATTCTTCAACAGATAGCATCACACTGTATTCCCTGACATTCTTCAAAACTCTTGTCTCTAAATGTGCACCTTGTTGTACTTACCAATCCTAAACCATGGTATCATCTTCCTTTTGCAATCCTAACAAGTCCTTTCTTGTCAGAGATGCTACAGAAACTTCCAAGTTGTGTTCTTTTTTTTTTTTTTTTCACTTTAAACAATAGTAAGCTTTGCCTTATAAACAATTATGATAGTGATATTTGGGGGGAATGAGCAGGGATGTATGTCAGAGACTCCGTCTAAGCATGGCCTCTGAAGACTGCAATGCAGTAGGTCTGGGAGAGAGTATGTAAAACTCAAAGAAATACTGAGGAAGGAGATATAAGGAGCACAACATCACTACTCTAACACCTCTGTTTTTGTTTTTTTTTTAATTAATTTTATTGATACATTTTAGGTATACAGTATCATGACATTCATCATTGGAAATTTGCATCTTTACATAATCTCTCTTGGCTCTTCTTTTTCCCCTTCCCCTGCCCTCCCTTCAACCCCTCCATCCCTCCCTATTTACAAA
>NW_004624753.1:9540955-9632336 GCF_000247695.1 Heterocephalus glaber
CTGAAAAGAATGTGTATTCTGATTTTGTGGGGTGGAACACTCTGTAAACATCTGTTAAGTTCATTTGTTCAAGAGCTTGATTGAGTTCTAATATTTCATTGCTTATTTTTTGTCTAGTAATCTATCTATTTGTGACAGTGGGGTATTGAGGTCCCTCACTACTCTTGCATTAGTGCTTATATGATTTTTCATGTCTGTTAGCAATTGTTTTATACAGTTGGGTGCACTAGTGTTTGGTGCATAAACATTGATTGACATCTCTTCCTGTTGGATTGTTCCCTTTACAAGGATGTAGTGTCCTTCTTTGTCTCTCTTAATCAGTGTTGGCTTGAAATCGACTTGATCTGCAAAGAGGATAGCTACTCCTGCTTTTTTCAGGCTCCTGTCTCATGGAGTATTGTTTTCCACCCTTCAACTTTCAGTCTATGAGTTTCTTTTTGAATTGTGTGTTTCTTGTATGTAGCAAATTGTTGGATTTTGCTTCTTGACCCATTATGCCAGTCTATTTCCTTTGATTGATGAATTGAGACCATTAACATTGATGGTTATAACTGATACACACTGACTTATCATTGTTATGACTTGTCATTATCATTGACTTATATTTCTTTTTGTTGGATTCTCCCCCTTTGAATTTAATTTCTTGTTGTGCTGGATGGATTCATTCTTCCAGGGTTCCTGGGATTGTGATCCTCATTGTCTTTTCCTAGGATATTGTCTAAAGTTTTTTTGGAGTGCTGGTTTGCTATTCATGAAGTTCCTAAGGTGCTCTTTATTATGAAAGTATCTTATTTCACCATCAATTTTAAAATACAGTTTTGCAGGGTACATCAGTCTGGGTTGGAGGCTGTTTTCCTTTAGGGCTTGAAATATGTCACTCCAAGCTCTTCTTGCCTGGATGGTTTGCATTGAGAAGTCTGCTGTGATTTGATGAGCTTTCCTTCATATGTGATTTGTTTCTTTTCTCTGCTTGTAGAATTTTGCTCTTCTCTTGGGTTTCTGGAATCTTCACTATTATATGCCTATGTGTAGATTTTACTTTTTTTTATCAAGGCTAGTTGGAGTCCTATATGCCTCACTTATCTGTGTGTCAAGTTCTTTTCCCCTGCTTTGGAAGTTTTCTGCCATCAATTCTGTAAACAGATCTTTCATGTCATCTGCACTCTCTCCTGTTTCGTCATTGTCTCCAATGAGTCTTATGTTATTCTTCTTTGCATTATCTAGCAGCTGCTGGATTGATTTCTCATGGTCCCTTACAATTTTAAAGCAAATTTTCTTTTCCTGGTAACTAATTGTAATATTATCTCCTATATCTGAAATTTTGTCCTCACATTGGCTCATTCTGCTGTGTAAATTTTCAATGGAGTTTTTAATCTCCTGGAAATCTGTTTGCATCTGTTTTGTGGATTCCATATGTTTCCTATGTTAGGATTCCATCATGTTCCTAAACTCCTGTATTTTTTAATCTGTGTCCTCTCTAGATTTATTAATCATGTCTTGCACTAGGGGCACAATCTCTGCTGTTATCTGAGAAATTATTTCTGATTTCATTTTTTCCAGATCTTCTTTTGTTGCCAGTTCAGGGAGTCCAGGTGGTTGAGTATCAGATTGTTCCATCTCATTTCCCTTTGAGGTTGCTTTAGGTGATCTGGAAGTCTAGTTTTGAAGCTTGTTTATGTGTCTTCTCATTTCATTTTGGAGGTGGTGTGCTACTGGCACCCACGTACCTCATCTCTTTGGTGCTGGGGGCAGCTCTGCTCCTCAGTGCTAACAGCTCTGTTAAATCTTGCAAAGACTAGTTAAGAATAAATTCATTAAATAATTTATTAATCTTTGCTGTGAGGCCAATTGCAGTTGTATGTAATCTGGTGACCTTGTTCATGGGTTTTGTCCTAAGTGCTCCAATTTAGGCACTACATCTAAACAATGAATCTATTTGTGCTAAAACTCAAGAGAACTGGTACTTGGTAATTAATCTCAGGAGGATTATCATGATATGCATACTTCCAATGATTGCTATCTAGGACGCCTCTTTTTGTTATTACTGGAATGTGAGAAATAAGTAAAATATCAGTCATATTTTGCTAGATACACTAAAGAAATAAATTTATAAAACATTTCAGAAAATTTGCACCATCTAGGGCACAATACTATTTTTTAAAAGAAATGCAAGTGTTTTTAACCTGTATGCCAAAAGCCAGAGCCTTATAAAAAGGGATCTTTTAGAAAAGAGAGAGGAAGAAAAGCTCAGTATGGTCTACATGGCAGCCACATTCTCATTGGATAATCTCCTACTTAGTTTTGGCAAAACCTGAGAGTCCCTGTGACATTTAAACTTAATTATGTCAACTTGATTGGCTTAAGAAATGCACAAGGGATTAGTAAAGCACATTTCTGGGGCATATGTGGGTGGGTGATGAAGGCATGGCCTTGGTCCCTGGCCCCTTTCTCTCTGGCTCCATTCCCCTGCTCTGCTTTTGGCCACCAGGAAGTGAGCAACTTTGCTCTGCCATCCCCTTACACCATGTTGTTTCTGCCTTGGAACCAGCTGACCATGGACTCAATTCTCTGAAACCAGGAACCAGAATGAACCTCTCTTCTTTTAAATTGAAGGTCTTACAAATTGAGTCCCAGAGATGAGAAAGCCAACTAATACATTCTGTTATTAATAAAGTGAAGGAACAAACAACAAAAATGTTAGGAAACATTTTTGAATGCCCCAGCCATTGCTAACTCCTATTATTTTTGTAATTTATACCTAGTTAATAAGGCTTGATATACATGGCCTATCTAGACTATATGGATTTTAGAGTTGTAAATCATTTTTTTAGAAATATAAATTTTTTTTCCATTAAGTTTATTGGTACATTTTAGGTTTACAATACAGTTACATTCATCATTAGGATCTTGTACCTTTACATGATGTGTCTTTGTTCTTATTTTATTCCCCATTCCCCTGCCCTCCCTTCACCCCCTCCACCCTTCCCTATTTACGAAGACTTTGTTTCCGTTTTTTAAATTAAAAGCAAGGCTAGGCTGAAGGCAATCTGTCATTTTTATTTTCTTTTACTTGATTTCTATTCATGGTTTAGTATATACCTTTAAAAAATAAGAATGTGCTGGTTGTCATATAAAGAGACTATCTTTTTTAAAATTCTGAATTGATACTGATAATTACTTTACTATGCACTTATCATTTTTATAATCTTCAAGGATTGCTACTTACATATTTGGAAATTAAAACGGATGACATTAATTCATCTTCCGAAGTGTAGATGACAGCATGTTGATAGGTAAGATACAAAAAGGGTCCCTGATTAAATGCTTTAGAAATACAAAGTAAAGTGCATTTAGGCAGATTTCTTTTCTTCAGATTTCTGAGAGGTTTTAATAAATTCACATGTATTATGAAACTCCAAAGGGCACCAGAACATCCAGTTTCTCAAAATTACTCACCCAGGGAGTCCATTCACTAGGAGAAATGCTCCTATACCATTGCATTTTTAGTGAGCTTGTGGTGTATTCTTAGTACTGTTTCAGCATTATACAAATAAGCATATGGGACATCATGGGTTAGTTGTTAGAATATTATTCTTCAGGTGGTAGTTAATTCCAGATTTTTTTTCTTGAGCTGTATCTATATTTAGAAACATCTCTTGTCGGGTGTAGGGTGTACACTATGCTCTTATAGGAACCTATTAATCCTCCTTCTGGGTCCTGAATGTTTTTGCAAGTATTTGCTTTTCATTGGATTTATCCACTAGGTTAGGCAGGAACTAATGCCTTACTTTGTTTTTGGCAACTTGAACAATATCTTGCACACACAAGACACTCAGATACTTTGTTTTCAAAGAAATTACAGCTACTAAATTTCAAAGCAAGGAAGAATGTTGATTCATGGGTAACATCCTCTAGTCAGGTAACCCAAAGCTTTCTCACCTTTTAGATTTTGATAATTTATCATTGACATATTGGAGGGACTGTGTCCCACATATGTTTTTCTTTGTTAGATTAGAATTAACTGACAATATAAACCTGCTTGATGAGGTGGAGGTAGGATGAGAACAGGATATGATGAGAACCATGTGGGCCATGTGTGTGCATACAGACAGCACGAGCACACATGTGAGTGTCATGGTTCCCCACGGGACACACATGGCTCATGAGATTCACAGAGTAAGACTAGTCTGGATTTTGATACCTACTTGAGCCAAAATCACACTATAATAACTTAATTCTTTCCAATAGTCATAGTAGTGTCATTTTACCTAAATTAAAAGATAAAAGATAAAATTAATTGACTTCGAGTAAAGATTTTTAAATCAATACATTCATATTTCTGAAAAATGGTCTTAACAAAGTAATATGAGGAAGACATTTAATTACATCTCATAGCAGTCTGGGAACTCTTCCCATTTAACTACTGAGATGGTTAATTTTAAGTGCCAACTTGTCTGAGTGAAGGGACACCCACCCAGATGGTCAAATACTGTTTCTGGGTTGTGTCTATGAGGGTGCTTTTTTGTTGTTTTTCCCCCCAAGATATTGGCTTTTTATTCTTGCGCTACCTAGTTTGTATTTACCCCACTGATCTGTAAGGACATTTTAAAAATTATTTTTCTTGGTACATTTTAGGTATACAATATAATGACATTCATCATTGGAGATTTGCACCTTTACAAAATATATTTTGATTCTCATTTTTCCCCATTCCCCTGCCCTCCCTTCAACCCCTCCATCCCTCCCTATTTACAAAGACTTTGTTTTTATTTTTTCATCTTCTCATATTAATTCCATTCCCCTCTTTCCTTTCCCCTACCCCTCCCACTTCCCCTTCCCCTCTGCACCCTTTTTTCCTATTTCACCTTATCTATTATACCTTTTGATCCTTATTTACAGTTTCAGTTTCTTACACCAGAGAAACTATTCAGTATTTACACATGTGTCCTATTTATCTCAGTATGGCCTCAATGTGAATCCATTCAGCTACAAATGTCTCTAATTTCTCACTCTTTATGGCTGAGCAGTACTCCATTTTATTTAAAAAGCCACATTTGCTTTATTCAGTCTCCAGTTGATGGGCAGTAAGTTTAGCACTGGAATTGGTAGACTAAATAAAGACAATCAACACACAGGTGCTAAGAATTAGCCAATCCAGTGAGAACTGCAATGGAATGAAAGGGAGGAGGAAGTACTGACTTGATCTTTCTGTGTGAGCTGGGAAGTTCACCTTCCCCTGCCTCGGGATACTGTGGGTATCCTAGACTCACACTGAAACTTACACCATTGGATCCCTGGGTTCTCAGTCCTTGGGTTTGAACTGAAATTACACTGCAAGGCTTCCAACTTGCAGCCAGCTAATGGTGGGATTTCTCAGGTTTCCCAATTTTGTGAGCCACTCTTTCATAATAAATCTTCTCTACAAATCTCTCTCTATACTTTTAGTTCTGTTTTTCAAAGAATGCTGGCTAATGCCATTACAAATTCAATGTTGGAAGGGCCTGAGGACAAATTGTCAATTTCTGTCTCCAAATTACCCAAGTGCAAAGCTCTACTAATAAATTAGCTGTGTGGAAAAAAAAAATCTGAAACCGAAATTATGTGCCAACTTCAAAGATTTTAAAATGTCACAATTTGAAGGCCTCCAAAATGAGAGACTAGTGCCATGTTTGTAAGTTCACGCAAAGTACAAATAAATTGCATGCTTGTAAACAGGTGCTTGAGAAGGGCACAGCATCACATGTATCTTACTCATTTGGGCAACGAAGAACTTCCTGTGTATTCTCTCTCTCTCTCTCTCTCTCTCTCTCTCTCTCTCTCTCTCTCTCTCTCTCATGAACCCAGGGCAAACACTCTACCACAAACTGACATCCCTAATTCTTTTAAAAATGTTCTAATTCTGAGACAGAATGTCACTAAATTGCCCAGGCTGGCCTTGAACTTGGAATCCTCCTACTTAAGCCTTCAAAGTAGCTGGAATTACTAAGTATCCACTAACATGCCTGGCTTTTTGTCTTCTAGCTAAAATTATTTAACGATTCAGTCAGAATAAATGTTCTCCTCTCAAATAATTTCTTTACTCCATTTTTCATCTAGATTTTTTTCCTCTCACTTTTGAAGTCTTCTCCTTTTATTATGATTTAGGGCACAGAAATGCTAAGCTTTCCTTCTTGTGTCTGGGTTTTTGTTTGTTGGTTGAATTTTGTTTTGTAATTGGATTGGACTGATATTGACCATTGTTTTAAAAGGTCTTATATTGGGCAGGGGATTTAGCTTATTGGCACTGCACTTGCCCGGACAGCGCAAGGTCCTGAGTTCAATCCCTGGTACCCAAAACAAAACAAAACAAACAAAAAAAGGTCTTATAAAGGGACTACTTCCTTTCCCTTTCATTGAACTGGTATATATGTTGCCCAAGAAAATTGATACTTTAGTGATTTCACCTCTAAGTCCTTTACTTTGCCTACTTTAAAGTTTATAGAGTGAGACCTAATGGCCCCAATTCATTACCTTCCATGTACCTTCATTACTTTTTGTTCTGTGACTTTGCAGTTTCTCTGACTTAAGAGATGGAATCTCTTTTTCATACTTAGCCTTGTAATTTCCTTTGATGAACAGAATTTGGCTGAAGTGCTGATGTTTTGGGTATCAACGAAAACCTCCATTCATGTGTCCAGACTGCTGCATACCAGGTGTGCGTGAGAACACATCAGGTCAGCCTGAAGTGCTTGAAAGAATGCGGCTGAGCTTCCTCAGGGCCCCTGGGCTTGCCACCCCACATCAGTCAAATGCCATTCATCCCTTCAACGTGGGGGCAAACTCAGCACCATCAGTGGAGCCCTCAGGTAGCCCAAGGCTCACCATGAACGTGTGAGCAAGTCCAGCTGAGATCACAAGAATGCTTCCTGGGCCAGCTGAACCCCCGCCCCATGAGCTAAACAATGCTTCTTCTGGGGGCTTCATGGCTGCCATGTGACATTATGCGGTAATAGATAACTGATGTCACAGGTACTGGATATACTGTGACTGTGATTGTCTCCTGGCCGCCTCCATATCAGGCTCATTCTGCCCACTTAACTGCACATAAACACAAGCTGACGTTATATGTCAATGAAGTCTTGGACCATATTCACAGGTTTAAGTAAGGTGTTAGTGTTGTTTTACTGCATTTTCTTTAAGCTCTCAACTAGTAAAATTAGAAAGGTGTCTAGAAGAGTTAGTCTACTGAAATGATGAATGTGGGAGATAGGGTATCCAACAGGATAAACTACATTCTCTAAATAAAAATACTGCAATGCTGTATAAGCAACTGAAGGCTCAGCAGAAAAACAAATCCTTTTCATTTGTTCTCACTTCCATTTTCAACTATATACATAGTAAGTTGCTGGAAGCCAATTGTTTCCTTAGGAATTCTTAATGAGAATATTACTTCTTGGTGTCAAGATGTTTAAAATGTTAATGCATCAGAATGTATCAGGTTTCTGTTAACAAATTATACTTCAAGGGATTTTTCTACTTCACATAAAACTTTTTAGAATCAAGTAACATGATTCTTGACACTGCTTCCTATTGGATGGCTTTAGAAATTGATGATGGCTACACTCCAGGACACAAACAAAAAGCACATATGCTGAAAACCTAAGGCTAAGAGTGGATTTGAAAGCATAACCAACTAAATGCCAGTAACTTCTAGTTGTGAAAATGAAGGCTCAGTAGGCTTTATGTACATGTTTTTAGCATCGAACATTTTTTCCTATCAATAAACTTTTGATCTGCAAAGGAAATTAAGAATTACACAATTATATGCATGTGTAAAAGAGAAGAAAGTGAGAATGAGAACAAAAGGAGAATGGATTAGTGTGTATGAGAGAAAATACAGTATAAAAGCGGTCTTTCCAATTTCATCAATGTACATTCCAAGATGACATTCTGACAGTGAACACAGCAGAATATAAAGGTCATTCTGTGTTAAAATTACTTTTATTCAGGATGAAAAATACAACATGTAACCAGATTAGATGATATTCTATGATTAGCTTTTTACCACATATTTCAAAAGAACAATATACTTATTTCCCATTGTTGCTACTGTAATATATTTCTTTTTATTATTATTTAGAAGGTTACAATGTAGTGTTTCATGTAGCTTTTCTGTAATAGCAGATAGAGAACATCTTGCGTACAAATACAGGCAGAAAAAATTAACACATGACTTCTCAAAGTAATAACAAGGAAAACACCAAATCTACAACCTGGAGTTCAGCGTTCCGGGAATTTTTTTTTTTCATTAAATAGGTGCTTTCTTGGGTATCATATGGCCTGATAAAAGCTCTACACTTTGCAGACTGCAGCGGCATAAAGCTGTTTCCAACAGGATGGAGGAAGATGGATTTGAGGTAGAAAGGTGGTCAGTCATGGCTTTCCTCTTATATAAAACATTTTTCTTCTTCTCAAAATATCTATGCTGCAAATAGACACCCTTTCCCCCCAACCCACCCAAACTATTCTAAAAGAATAACAATTTCTAACTTCAAGCCTCCTTCTTGGCCAAATCTCAGTGAAAGAGAACCCAAAGTTACAATGTCCTGATGTTTTAAAAGCAGATGTGCTTGAATCAAAACACATTATTTTCATTTTTATTTTTGGTTTCACTACATTTGGTAATTACGTAAAATGTTTTCAATGAATCCATTAAATGTTAAATAAAAGAATGGGACCATATACCTAAATCGAATGCACGCAACGGATGAGCCAGTGGTACAACCATCTAAGCATTAATTTCATTCTTCGGTAGAAGTTGTGGCATGGGCGTTTGAAAAACATCTTTCCCAAATATACTGATCAAGTGACAGGAATTTAAGACATCTGTTCATCCATCCAAAAGGTAAAATGACACATGCACTAAATTTGTGACTGCTCTCAGAAAGAAAGCAACTAGAAGTCACAAGATTTATACAGGAGTTGAAAATACAAAAACAACAATAAAATTCTCTTTAAAAGGAACTCAAGACAATGATGTGCTCGTGTCTCGTGGTAGGTAAAGGTCTGCTGTGTATTTTATGATAAAAATCAAAGACCCGCGGATAGGAAACGTACCAAGTTTTGTTTCTGTGTCAAAATAAAAATGTGCTTACATGGGCAAACTTTGGTAAAATGATCTTTGAGATTATTATAATGCACTCAATCATATGGACTGGGGTGTGAAATAAATAAAGAAATCAAGACCTACTTACATAGAAAAAGGAATAAAAAGTGGGGGAAATATTCTAATAGACATGCCATTTAGGCCCACATGATTTTTAACGCGGTTATCACTAAAGAAATAAGTGTATGATGTCAAATAAAGTTAAACAGTATACTCAGAGCTGTTATATATACATATATTTATATATATGTATATATATATATTAAATATTTGATTGAAATGTATGAACTTTCTAATTTGGCCAAATTATGGGAACAAATACATGGAATCCATTTGGTCATATAGGTGATGAATTATAAATAACCAAACAATGGTAAAAGAGTCAAAGAAATAAACAAAGTCATTGTACAAGGTTAACAGGAGCAGCAGAAGGAATGTAAAAATGTGAAGTGATCTTCTAATTCTTATGAAATGTTTGTCATGGGTATTAAAAAGACAGAATCATATTAGAAAGCCCCCACCCACCTTCCCAATGCCGTATACATTATACAAATCGGTGACAAGTGTATTACCATTTCCAAATACCTCTCTGTTCATTAATTTACAGTTGCATAGAAAGGGAAGAAGAAAACAATAATATATGGTTGATATAAAAACAAAATATCCTTTTCTCTTTGGAGAGTCAGTGTTTTACTCCTTCAGTAGAACACACAGCCAACGCTCAACAGCATGTGTCAAGGAGGCATGGAGCTTCAGGTTAAATGGAACTTGGAATTGGCATTGCGAAGAAAAGGGAAACACTGGCTGTCAGGAAATGTTGGCTGGCGGGTGAACACTTCACATGGCCTGTGGGAGGGGAAAACAGCACTGTCACAACATCTGCATAGAGCACTCCACGTGGCATAGGCCTATCAACTTCTTGAAGAATTAGAAGTGCATCTGTCTGAACCAGGCTGACCTCATTTGGCTATGTTCAAAAGGGGCCCTAAATTCTCATGTGACTTTTGCTCCCTGGGATGAAGTCCTTCTTACCCTGCAGCCACCCAGTGTGCTTTTTATGACTGCAGATATCAAAGAAGAAAGTCTGGATGTTTTTCCTCTTGCTCAGGCTGAAACCAAGTTAAAATGGAGAGCACCTGGCTTCTTCTTGGAAAAAAGAGCAAAGGCAACTGAATGATACAAGTGGGAGGACTGTGACAGGGTCTCCTACAGAAGAAGCACCCTGACAACTCCAATCTGTCAAACTCAAGATGGGGTCAAGAGAAAAAGAAGAGAAGACAGGAATCAAAAAGCCAAGGGTGGGCAGAGATGCCCATTAAACGTAAAATGTCCCAGGCAAGAGGATCCAAGCCTCAGTAGAGGGAGTGAGTGGTATTAACCCTTCCAAGGAAAGGTCAAACAGTTGGTTTCTTAAACGTATTTTGAAGTTAGAAACATTTTAAAAATCACTACAAAATAAAATCATCCAAACGGGACTATGCCTCATAAATCATGAGGAAACTTTCAGGACTTCCAGTAAAGGCACCCTGTCTGTCTGGGCCTTTTATTTTGTGGAGGACTTGGCATGAAGTCTTGCTCCTCTGGACATGTGTGGCTAAAGAAGTTGCTGGAAAAGCTGCCCAAGTAGCACACTTCCCAGGGTGACCAGAAGTAGCACACTCACTGGACTCTGGAGCCTGGAGTGTCTTCTGCATAAAGCACGATTCTGTATTCCATGTTCTGAACCCTTCATTGTCATGTCAGCAAACACTGATGGCAATGTTCACTGAGTTCCAAGCATGTGTTAGCTTCCAAGGTACCGAGGTGAGAGAGCCTCAGCGTGATACAGGTATGTGAGCTATCTCAATAGTAAACATAATTCCTTTCTAACATGGGATCAGTCCAACCAGAGTAAATTCTATGTATTTTGGGAAGAGAGAATGAGAGAAATCAATTCCACTTGGGAAAGGTACTTGTTACATATTAATATTGATAACTAACTCTTTCAAGTCAAAATGAAGGCTTCAGGAATTTTTTATTATTTCTATATTTTCTATTATCCCTGAAAATTGGACGTGTCTGTTCAATAAGTGCACAATAACTCATTTTAGATCTCAGAATTCTACAAATTTATGACCACACAGTATAAGCAGTAGCACAACTATCCAGAAGAAAAGGTACAGTTTTCATGAATTTCCATTTGACCCAAGGTGTGGAAAGAGGGAAAAGGAAACAAAGAAAAACACTGTGGAAGAAAAGGAGGAAGGAGCCAGACATTTGTTCTATCCACTGAGTTACTATATTGGCAGGAACAATTTAGATCTTCGCAGGCTCAATTTATTAAAATCTAAAAACAAAGTAGGACTTACTATCCCTTTCTGCTTTAAATTCTGAGCACTTGTAAAGTATTTGAGGATTTACTCTCTCCCTTCCCCACCCTCCATCACTCGCAGGCTCAGCAACACTTCCGGATCATCTGCCCAAAATGCTCCAGATTCTGGTCACACTTTCCTCTGCTGCACTGTGTTCCATAAAGAGATCTGCACTCCCCACAGTGAAACCTCTCCTCATTGCCCTCTGGACCATGGCTCCTCATCAGAAAACTCCCATTCTCACACTGGACCATGAATGCTTCCTTCCCAGCTTGCTCTAACTGCTATTAAGATCTCCCTGAAGACACAGCTTGACAATAACCCTAAAAGTCACCTAGGGCTCTTTCTCCCATATTCCTCACACACTCAGGAATCTCTTCCTAGACCTCCTCAAGGCAATTCCTTCTTTCTCTTCTCCCGAAAAACACCCATTTGAATAATGTGGCAGTCAGATGAAAGCCCATTCATGATGCAGTCATTCACTGACCCCTTGAGTTATGTTCCCTTTCACTTCTTGAAGAAGGGATAGCTCCACGTGACTCACGTGAAAGCTACACCCACACAAACGATTCTGCCAACACCCTGGCCTCTCAGTTCTTTGAGCTCCTCTCTTCCAGTGATCCTGTCCTCTTCTTTTCTTACCTATCTCCTCAAATGTGGACCATTACCAAAACCTGTGACTCCTCCAACATTTCAATGTCAGTTATCCCTCCTTCTGACAATCACCTCTTCCTTTTCATCTTACTTTGGCCAGAATGGCAATTTCATCCACTCTCTGATTTTATAATTCATACATCTTTGCCTCTTTCCATTTCTCATTTCTTTCACCATTGAACTGAAGGTGCTAGTTCAATCATTATAATCATTTCTTTGCCTGTTCCCTTAAATTGCTCTCCTTGGTTGGCTAAGCCACAACAACAACTTTATTAAATTAAGGGCAATCCTCGGGCTACTCTTGTGCTTGTTTATGAACCTGCACGTGGTTGTAAGTCAACATTTGACCCTGCAGACTTGCCTGTAAAATTCATGACATATTAAGAGGTGCCCTTTAATGCAGTCTGCTCCTCATACTGTATTTCTGGAAGCATCTTCCCTCCAGTTCTCCAAGCATATTCTCCATTCTCTCTTCACACTTCTGACACCACCTCCCCCACCTCTCACTCTGCTGACATCCCAGCTTTTAATTCACTAGGATGACAGGAGCACTCAGAAAAAGATCTCCACAGGCTCTCACTATGGCATTACTATGCTACTTCACACGCCCCTTATCTGCTAGCTAAGAACCCAGCTTCTTTTGATAATGTGTCAGTCAGAAGGTTCATTGATTCAAAATTACTAAGAAGTGCATGGAAGAAAATATTCTACCCAGAAAGATGAACTGTGGCACATTATTACCAAGAGTACCTGCTTAGGAAAATACTGAAAAACAAAAGGCTAGAGCTACCAACAGATCTCAACAAATTTTTAAGCAAGAAACATTTTCCCCCTTGAAGTAACAATCTTTGCACCATTACTTTGGTATCTGTCACTTTTTTGTTTTCAATCCATGTTCTGTGATAGCTACAGACATGGGAGAGAATGGTCAGCCAAATTAATATGGTAACTTTATATAGAATATAACATGATATTAGAACACACAGGATCAAATGTACAGGCACAGTATTTTTGATCTGGTTAGGAACTCCCCTCCCTGGCCCCTCCAGATTGACAAATTTACACAGAATCAATTTACAATTTAAATGTCAAACAAGTTTACTTATTTGCATAGAGAATGGAGTAGGACAAAAATCAATGGTAGCTAGTCTGCTTACTCTGGGTTGGATCAGCAAGAATTGAGCCAATCAAGCCATTAAGTCTTACCTGTGGTCTGCTGGGGACATTTGCTGAAAAAGAAAACAAAAGAAATCAATTGAGGGTCCTATTGTTGCTTCCAGCTTTCATGCATGCAAATGAATGTATCACTCTAAGTAGGACAATAAATCACTGTTAAAGGGAAGCTCAAGGAAAATAAGAAACAACTCCTCCACTAGTCCCTCAAGGCTTCAACAAAGGCTAGTTTTCCTATTTAATTTCTTATTATCACCTGTGATTTAAAATACAAAAGTTCCACCCAAAGTATGCTAGCTCTTTTAAATAAATATGCACTAAAACATTCAGTGATCACTTCATTTTGCAAAATATCTCAAAGTTTCCTCTTTAAATTATGCTGTGTACTTGGTTTATACATCAGAACAAAACAAATTCTGTATATTTTACTGAAGAGTACAAATTCTGACCAACAGACCCATGGGACAATGACTCTTTGGTTTCTGTCACGCTTCGCTAACCCTTGCCTGGAAGTTGTAGGTAGATGGTGCACCAAAGGGCTACCTCCTCCTCAACAGCCTTCAGCTAACAATAATGTCTTTGATGGGCCCAGTAAGAGCATCTAATTAGCCCTTGCATCCAGGTTCTTCAATTTCTTCCCTGTTCCACATCCCACAAGAGTAAAGCTGAGCTGACCTGGTGGGCTTTGTGAGGGCAGTGAAATTTCATCCAAGGTCTCTACTTTTTCACCTCCCTCTCAATCACAATCACACTGAACACAAGGAGGGAAGGAGGAGTGCCATTACAGCAACATCTGTTCTTGGTCAAATAAGAATTTTTTTTAACCAGTCTACTGCACTCTCATTTCTCTTTGGCAAAACTGGGGGCAGGGCATCAATGACCGCACACTGGGTAGGAGTTACTTTGTGAAGAAAAACAAGAAGGTGTGAAGTAGAAACTCCCCATGATGCTTGGAGGGAAAGAGTGAGTCCCTGTGTTTGGGGGAGAATCACACTGAAGCAAGCCAAGCCCTGCCAGATATGTAAGCTACATCACACAAAAAGAGTAGACTTTCATATGCATGCACGCCACACCCCAGGGATTCCTGGGTGGAATTATTACCAAGTTCACTCTTTCTAAAAGAAGCAGAGATGTGCTTCTCTTGTAAGTAACAAATGTGATAGCCAAACCCTAGACACAACTCTAATCTATTTTGCTCCACACCAATACTTTTAACCTTACAAGTTATTATCAAATAAAAGGTTATAGATGCTCCTCTGGACAAACTTATAAATATATATTTAAAAGAAAATCAAGAAATCATTGCTTTTCAGTAGGCTTTGAGTTTTTGATGATTATCACCTAAATTTAGCAAACATGGGCAATTCACAGCGGAAACACTCCTGTGGAATAACGGTAATTTAAAAAGCATTTGTTGGTCTATCAGCAAAAACTACTTGGCTTACTACCACCATCCCATGTATTTCAAGGACTTAAATGAAATAAAAGGGAGAAAATATTTTATACTAATAAAAGAAATCGTTATAGCAGTCACTGGAAATTTTAGTGTGTACATTACTTATTTGGCAATATAATTAAATTCCCTTCATTAACTTTACCAGAATGACATGCCAACACCTGCCCTGCTGCTCTGAAATTCAATATAATTTTTAAAAGATTGTAAAAGGCCATAATCCAAAGAAGCTATGACAACCAACTAGGATATTAATTCAAGATGGAGGAATTCTAAAGTGCTACATACAACACAGTTAAAACAAAGTTATGCTAAATTAAGCAATCCATGCAATTAGGATCATGAATACAGTTTCGTTTTAATTCCATGATTACCAGGAGTGGAAATTCATTTGTGGCCATGTTAATTTTTAATACAAAAGGGACAAAAGTCAAAATGAATGTGCAGGTCAATTCATCCCACGCTGGTGACAACCAGTTTTAAAATTATCATTAGTTATAGGGGCTCGAGAGATTGGCTTGGCACTGGGCAGGGGCCAATCCCATTTGTTTAGATGAATCCTCAAAAAGTGGTCAGTAAGCCTTGGGAATTGTGAGGCATTATTAAAAGATTTGCTAGGTGAGCCATGAGAGGAGCACTAAAGCAAATGACTTCTACAGCACCTTCTGACTACTATCTGGGAACATTTCAACAATTCCCAGTTTGAGAATTTAATCACTCATTAATTCATCCTGCTTTCACTTCAGAAATATATACAAGTCTATGCCATGTACCGATTATTATGCATCCATTTAAAAAGATTTTAAAAGTTTAGATAATTTAAAAATATGTATCAATTTCATAAACCAATCAATTAAACTTTTTAAGTGGAAACTGTCACTACCTTGGAGATTTTTATGTTATCAAAGCAAAATATGAATATCAAAAAGAGAGAACTAAATCCAAAGTAACAGCACAACTTTCAGAAGTTGTGCTTCCTATTGTGGTATCTCAGGGCTCCATCAGCTATTCCCTGAACCTTGATAACCAATAATATTCCCAATCAACAGGAATTTTATACTTGTATTTAAAAGGGGAAGTATAGCATGAAATAAATCATTTACCTCTTAAGATTCATTTTCTTCTCTACAATTATCTATTTTTATTTGTTTTCTGTTATTTTACTCATAATTCTTTATATATTTTTTAACTGTATTCTTAAAAGTACTTTAGAAAATGAAAGAATCTTAAATTTGTACCACAGAAATTTTACTTGGAATAATCCATTTTATATAAATTATAAGGTAATATTTAAACATTTTTTGGCTTTCACTGCCAATTGATTTTTAAATTGAAAATGTCCACCATGACATTTAAATAAAACCTTCTAAACAGAATTCAATTTACAAAATTTGTTCTTTAATAATCAATGTATTTAGGTGTGAGCTGAACTAAACAGCAATATCTTAAAAATTTGATTTTGAAACTCTGACTTATGAGAAGTAGGATGAGGTTTTGTCTAGACATTAAATACTGCTCAGAACCCAAACATCTAAAACAAAGTTCAGTCTTGAATGATAATATAAAAGATTGAATCTGTTTCTCTATTAAGGTGGTTATATAATCCAAAAAGTAAGCAACAGGGCCGGGGATTTGGCTCAGTGGTTCCGTCACCTGCTGGGAAAGCGCAAGGTCCCAAGTTCAAACCCCAGTACCACACACACACAAAAAAGTAAGCAACAATCTAACAGCATGGAGGCAGCAATTGGCTTTCTTTTGATTCTAGAGTCAAAAGTGTGTATGTGTGTGTGTGTATAGGTATGTGCATTATGTGAGTGTGTTTGTGTGCATACATATTCATGTGTGTGCTTTCTGGGGAGTGAGCGTGGGGACTGATAGACATTAAATGTAATCACACAAACTTTAAGAAGCACAGTATGAGAATTACAAATGAAAACCTGAGAAATGACATGCTTGCAAATATAAAAAGATGTATTTATGAGCTTGTGCAAATGATAATATACCCTTTAGGCTCAGAGTCTTGAAAAATACAGAGAGAAATATACTTTAAATAGTTTAAGTCCTGCTATTGATGGCATATGCAAAACTACAGAGTGGTATAAAGGTAAATTTTGTGATCACATCACTATATCTTATTTAACTCTGCTACTGATAATTGATAATATCTTTCTCTTCATTTAGGATGTATTTTCTACAGAGATGGTAATGGCAGAAATAAGTGAAAAGAGAGGGTGTGATTCTTTTATAAAGCCTTAGGTTAATGTCTGTCTAGGTTTAAAATCAGTTTGGGAGGATATTACCCAAATTATAAATAATAATTTCATATTCTTTGAAAGATTATTTACAATATAATTGTATCAGTAGCATGTATCTACATACAAAGAGACTTTCAATTTGAAACTGTGGAGGTCTTTCAGGTGAGAGCTCAGCAGAAATTGCAAGGTGGCAAAATGCCCAAAACAAAACATTTGGGAAAAATAATCAATAAATTAGAACCATTATATAATTTCTCCTGGGATCTGGAGCATTTTTATTTGGTGATTTTCTGGCTCTAGGTTGCTCATATGGAAAATTCATAGAGTCATAATCTGTGATGCCTTAAATTACTTGGCTTTTACACAATGATTAATTTATCCCTTGAAAAAAGAAATCAGTCGAGAAAAAAAGAGGAAAATCTGAAAATAATCCTTTTCTGCCCTAGAATCTGATGACATCCAACAACAATGTCTTGAAGAAAAGAGAGGGAATTACACTTGAAAGGCTATTTTTCATGCCTTGTTTGGCATGCCACTAAAAGCTGTCCTTTGAAGGAATACCAGTTTCTTATGATAGCTTGCATTGAAGAGAATAATTTCTTTTTAGAATAAGCTTGCACTGAAGAGAGTAATTTCTTCTTAGAATCGGATATTATTTATTTGCTTTCATTTTACCACTTGTAAGGCATATTGAAAAATCTCAAAGAGCGGGATTGTGTTGTCACTACACCCCAGGGATGTGATGGTATCTAGTTTGAGCTACATTCTCTTTGTCAAAATATATAATGTTTGCCTTATTTTCCAATAATACCCAACGTTATTTCTAATATCAGCGTTTGCTATCTTGCCAGAGAAGACAAAGGGCTATTTGTGGGAAAAGGGGAAGGGCAGGAAAAGTATGGGGGTGTTGGGATGGCCTCTCATACTCACCACAGCAAGATGGAAATGTGTTGTTGATCTGCTCCATGACCTCTGTGAGGTCTGTGTCAGTGTCATGGGGTGGGGCCAGCAGGTCCTCTGCCGCTGGGACAGCACAGAAAAAACAACAACAGACCTCCTGAAATTAATGTCCAGCTTTCCAAAACTCAACATCAGTATACCATACTGTACCCAGCCTCAGCATATCAATGGGAAATGGGTTCTCATTGAAAAGGACACATTCAGGAGGAAATATCAAAGACATTTTTGCATTCATTTCTTGGTAATGTTATCCTACACAATTAAAACGGATTAATAGTTTGTGTAGAAACAATCTACGCATCAAGGGAAACAAGACTGAAAAATAAGTAATGTAGTCACTGAGCTCTATGTCTTACTTGGAAATCAATTATTTTGCATGACAAGTATTTTTTTCATACAAGTAAAATAGTCTATCAATTTCTCTTCCCTTCTTTCTTTTAGCAGTGTGGGCTAGCTTATTCTGTCACAAAGTAAACGTCTGTGATAAGATATTCCACAAATAAATTAATCTAGTCACATTCTACAGTCTTCCATAGAATTTCAGAAACTGAATTTCAAAATGTCATCCCTGAACACCTAGAGAGTCCTTCCTGGCCTGAGTGGCAGGTCCTCATGTGACTGCTGACGGTCTTGGATGGGACCACTGCCTCAAATGACAGAACAGGAAATGTCTACTGGGACTAGGATGGATAAAACAGATGAACGAGCTCCCGGACCTTAGGAGGGAAAAACCATAATGTTTGCTGTAATAGCCTTTAATATTATGGTCTGAACACAAATGTAGAAATTTTAGAGACATTTATTTTTTTAAAAAAAGAACCTTCTCAAAGCAAAAAAATTTAATTTCTTGTCCGTTCCAAAAGCAAAGAGCATTTTTCATTTTTCACTGAAATCCAATCCACTCCTACACACCATATAAGCCAGTACATTGTAGCTTATTATCCTAAAATATTTGCTTTCTTTGATATTGTTAAAATGGTGTTGTACTCATCTCAGACTGCAGAGAACACTCTCGTGTGCTTTAAGGCTTCTACGTGTGAGAATGTGACTTAAAATGAAAAGCAAACAAGTGGCAAAGTACAAAGAAACTGGGTACATGGCCCGGGGACACTGACCTGCTTGGTGGAACTGCTGGCCTGGGTCTGGGGCCAGTGCGCAGCTCAGTGCAGAATGCTGCGGCGAAGCCCATGGGGAGACACCATTGATTCGGGAATCAGATTCTGGCTGGAATCAGAGAAAGGAATCAAACAACCCTGAAGGACAGCAGTTCCCTCTTAACTTCCTGTTCCTCACCATGGGTATTCAATGAGAGGAGTCTGCTCTCAGGTATTTCCCGAAACCTGTTAGCATCTGCTCGGTAGAGGCACTAGTGCTTCACTTGAGTTTCAAGTGGGTTTCTCCTTCCATGTTGCACCTTGAAGAACTCCTTTGGTTATATTTCAAGATTTATTAATGTAATTTTCATCCCTTTATTTTTCTGTTACTTTTATATCAACCAAGGAAATTTAGAAACACTCTTCATTCATCTTTCAAAATTTAACACTGGGCCTCTAATATGGTAAATTTATCAAATTTCAACATTAGCACATATTTAAAAGTAATAAATGGAGAGAGTGGTTGAGTATGATTTTAGATTCAGTTGCCAGTTTCTTGGAGTCACATTGTAATTCTGCCACTCAGAAGTGGTATAATTCTGGCCAAATGATACAACCTTTTGTGTCACAAGAGTCTTTATGTTTAAAATGGATATGATGATAATAGTGCCCATGGCACAGAATTTTGTAAGCAGTGTAGTAAGAATATCTAAAGCGATTTAACACTACCAACACTTTGTATGTGTACTGTTGCATAAATCTTTAGAATGGTGATGGATATGTTGACAAGTGTACGGTAAAATTAGCAAGTGAGATTCACCGTATAGGGAATACACACATCTCATTTTTATGCAGTTTCCCATTAAGTTCATATTGGCTAAAGTCTGATAGTTATGCCTGTTTCTACTATCAGAGTTGAAGTTTTCATCTACTTCTGGCATTCATGCTAAATCGTTAAGAAGAGATAAGTGCTCTATGATCTGGGATATTTGGAGGCATTTCGATATCAGCTATCTCCAAAAGCATTACTGTGCAATTCTAAAGCACATGAGCTATTAGACAGCTCTGTCTAATGGGATGGAGGGAGCAGGGGGAGGGAAAGCAAGCAGAAAGCCTTTAGCCCTCCCAAGCATCAAAAAGCTACAGCAAATAGAGGTTTCAAGCACAGCTTCCTTCCGCAGTGATTCTGTGTATATACAAAGTTGTTAACACTAACACTTCTCATTCTAAATAAAGACAACGCACAAGAAAACTCATCCCTTATTCAGGCACCATTCAGAAACTTCAAATTCATGATACAAGCAAAGCAAGTTTTCAGTGCACATACCTGGCACTAAGGTAAAGAATCAAACATTCTGAGCTCTTAACAGAAAGCTAGGTCTTGGGTCATTTCTTTCTTTTTTTTTTTTTTTTGGTACTGGGGATTGAACTCAAGTCCTTACGCTTGCAAGGCAGGCGGTGGAACCACTGAGCTAAATCCCTGGCCCCTTGGGTGACTTTTGAGGAGCTGCTTTTTCTAGATGCAGAGTTTGGAGGTGCTGAAGTAGACCTTTCACAAAGCCGTGTCACACAACTTCTGAAACAATGGTAGACACAGAGAAAAGTACATAGTAAAAGTATAAGGAGAGACCTGTGGGCCACAATGTAGGTAATGCAGAAATTATAATGTTTCAAATGATTCTGACACATTAAAAGACACTGATAGCAACTGTGACGGGATGGTTTTCTAAAATTTGAGCAAATCACTGGAGAGAGAGTAGCTTCTGCTTTGATTTGATACATCATTTCTGGAGAAAAGCAACTCTATTATATTACCAAGGGGCTCCACAATGCCCAGACTGGAGAAAAAGATAGCAGATGACTTGAATGTTGATGTTAACTCCTTCCTCAAGCAAGGAGTTCCCTGCCCCTCGGCAGGGATTCTATCCTACACAGAGGCGTCTTCATTGCCAGTTCTGAGGCACGACTCCTATTCTTCAAGGCTACGTGTAACCAAGTGTGTCTACATGCTGTGTCTTTGTAGAGGACATGATCCTCTTATATGTACTTGTTATTCATGAGACTGTCTTGTTGTGGTCTCTAACAAGACTGCAGGCGGCAGGAAGGCAGAGATGCTATCTGCTGGTTCTTTTATAAATCAAAGAACAGAGCTTTTTAAAACTGCAAGTTATTACTCACTGAATCATAAAATCGATTTAGTAGGTTCTGACCAGCATTAAGAAAGAAAAGTAATAGCGAAGGGAAAAAAAAGGGAGTGAGAAAGAAAGGAAGGGGTAGGAAAGAAAGAAAGGAAGGAAGAATGGAAAGAAGGAAGAAAGGGGGGAAAATATGAGTGATGGTATTTCTTTAAAAAGGCACATTATTTTGTGTCCATCTTACATATATGGTTTCATCACAATGTATATTTGTCACTGTCAAGAAAGCCTGCAAGCAATTGCCATAAAACTTGGTCCAGTGTTAGAAAAAGACATTAGCAAATTAATAACCACCTGTTCCTGGATTTTCTAAAAATAGAAAACAGTGATTTTGGGCGTGCCCACTCTTGGCTCACTGGAGGAAAGCTTTAGAATGCAGATTTCAGGTCACTTGCTCTCCCTTAATGGCCACAGGTGCTTCCCACATGGCATACGGACAGATGAACATCACAGGATCTTTTCTATCACACTATTCTGAGCTGACATAGATTTCAGTGCAAAAGAAGAAGAAATCAAAACTGGGAAAACACATTTTTTTGTGCCAGTGAGGATTTAACATGTGTGTGTAAAAGGGATTTCTAAGCTAGTCTAGCTGAAACTACGGAGGGGGGAAATTGAAGGTCCACCTCTTTGCTTCTGACATGAGGCCCAGGCCACCAGGAGGGAGGTGACCGCTGGGGCCTGTGCACCCTTACCTGCTCCAGCAGCTGCCGCAGGCGGTGCAGCTGAGACTCCAGCTGTTTATTGTGATCTTCTAAAATCTGCATCCTCGCCTCCAGCCGACCTTTGTGCTGCCGAAGGAGTTTTGCTTCTGCTATAAGCTCTGAGTCCTCTGCGGTGTGATGGGGAGATACAATCGAGTCTGGAGGTGAACCGACAGGAAGCCCCCTTCTCAGGTGCTGCTCCTTCAGCTGCTCATATTCCACCTGCAGATTCCTAAAACAAAGAAGGTAAACATGGAATTGCTCTTGTGTACGCTGCCTTCTCTCCCAAAGTGTCTATAAGCTCCGATTTTAGCTTGGGCTGCTATTTCCTCTCAGGTGAAGGCGTGCATTAGCAGTAAAATGAGCAAGCAGGAAGAGAACTGGAGCTTTAGGCAGTGTTCTAACAGGCAACACTCCTGAAGCCCTCAACACCACTGGATTCGCAGCATACATTCCAGTGTGTTAGTGTCTAAACTCTGGACTCCACCATGGTATCTTGGACAATCATTCTGGAGAGAAGTAAGGGCCAGTGAGACCTTCACATGAAAGAAAGGGTGACACAGGTTGTTCCCCCAGGCCTAGCCCACCTCTGTTCTTCCTCCAGGTCTGCAATAATACGCTCCAGCTCTCCACGCTCTTCCCTTTCCACAGACTTCAGGATCTGAGCCGGACTCTGCAGCTGGCTCACCGGGGACTCGCCTCCAAGAGTCTGGCAATACTGCTGGATGAGGGCGTGCTCGTCCTCCCTGGAAGGACAGAGGAGATGGACACAGAAGCTCAGGTCTGGATGGCAAGGTCTCTAGACATCCAGGAAGTAGTGGGGAATGATGCTCGGTTGGTGGCTGGGCCAGTTTGTCTTAGAGCTCAATGTCTCCATGATGTCTCTTTTTTCCTTTGGTACTGGGGATTGAACTCAGGACCTTGCGCTTGCAAGGCAGGCACCAAAACCACTGAGCTAAATCCCTGGCCCTCCATGATGTCTCTTTTAAGACTCTAGTAATATATTCATCTGACGTCTCACACTTCACACTTGTCTTACTCTAACAGTTATTTCTCACAAATCTCAGAAGAGAGATTTTATTCAGCACAGAGAATAGAATAAGGGACAATGGTCAACGTAAATAAAGCTAATAAGTTAATGTAAGTAAGGCTTAAACAGTTAATATAAAAGATACAGGTAAACTCACTCATTGAATATCAAGAGTACATTAAGAGATCATTAGGAAAGGGGGATTAAAAAAGGAATTAAGATGTATTATGTACAGGTACCAATTCCCTACAAAGAATGTAAACATTATGTACTATAGACATGTACTAATAAAAAATTACTCATAAAAAAAGATCAGCGAACAAAAATTAGTTGAATGCCTTGCCTTTAGCATTTGGTTGTAAGTAATCTTGAAATATTCTATAATCCATAGGATGTTATAATCTTTACAGTCTTTCAAAATAACTCCCACAAATGATAATTTTACACATTTACAAAGTAGCTACAGATGTTTTACTTGATATTATCACCTAAACTTTTAGGACCAATCATTCTGCATTAAAGTATAAACCACATTAATTTACTGGAGTTCTGTTTACTTAGTTACTTATCTAATGAACTTGACATAATCAAGAATGAGGTTGAATTAACGACTGATACAGCAGATACTGAATGCAGAGAAAACTGATGCATTTATGGGGAGCAAATGCCTTCCAGCAGGCCTGGAATCTCTTGCTTTACAAGGAAGATCCAGTGTGATCTTGTAAATGCATAATGCTTGATATCTGAGGAATGCTAGCTGAAGAATGCTTTAGCAGAGTGTATGTGGACTGTTTCAATGGCTGTTGGTAAAAGAGTCTTGAAATTTATAGATTTATAAGACAGAGGTTCATGAAAACACCTGCTTGTTATGTATGTAGCTCTCAGAGGGTGAAAGGGAGCTATCCCGAGACTGAGTTTCCTGTGCAAGCTGATTGTCTCCCTTAGCAGCCTCGCCAGTGACCGTGGCCACAGCACCCCAAGGCAGCCAGGAAGTGTGTGCTGTGTGGCATGGCTGTCCCTGACCACGCTCTGCTTCACCTGTGCCTTGAAACAACCCATGCTCTTCAGCGGATTGGGAATGCCTGACGCCAGGCAATGGCTCTCATTCTTGTGAGTCTGATATGCAATTCCAGCCCTGTGTCATCACAGTTTACTCTGACAAAGAAAGTACTGAAATTACATCTATGCTTTAGCCATTTCTGAAAAAAAGGTGAGCACTGGGTTCACCTCAACAGACCAAGCAGCGGTTCAAAGGAGCTGCTGGGTGGTTTATTTTGCTACCCTCTTTTATTTGCCTTCCCCATTCTCTCCCCTTTCCTGTTTTCAGATTATCTGTCTTTTTGTCTGTCTGTCTAACTTTAGATTTATGTATGTATGCATATGTATGTATGTATATATACATATGTATATATAGCTGCAGATATGTACATTTACATGTGTGTATGTGGCATTTATTTATTTATTTATTTATTTATTTTTATTTTTGGTACCGGGGATCAAACTCAGGACTTTGCGCTTGCAAGACAGGCGGCGGAACCATTGAGCTAAATCCCCGGCCCATGTGTATGTGTTTTTAAACAAAAGTCACACACATTGGTTACGACCACAATATAAGCACAGACACAACATAGACACAGATACATCTCCTAACCCTCTGACCTCTGTCAATGGATTTTAAAAGGAGGTTGGGTAGAATCCTTGCAACAGAGATAAAAACCACAAATAAGGCACATGGATGCCCATTCTAACAGATCTATCCAACCTGCAGCACACATAGTTTTTCTGCTCTCTTTTAAAAAGAAGTTATAATAAAAATATTTTAAAAGGACGTTTTGTTATTCGTATGCATTAATTATATTATACATTTTATATGAGGCTGAAGACAATTTCACTTTACTCATCAAACAGTGTGTGTGAGGGTTGGAGACAGGATGGGCCACAAGCCTGGAAGGGCTGATGTAGCTGATCGCATCATTCTCAGAGGCATCCTCCCTCCTGCTCCTTTTCCTGAAAAAACTGCTGCATCCCCGGGAGACAAACAGAGCCTCTACAAGAATCCTATGCTCGCTCTGAGGTTTAGAGGCTGAGAGGAGGCTGCATTTGGAAGCCGATCCAAAGTTCCTAGTTGCCCACGTAGAAAATGAAACAGCAATCTTGCAGGAAGATCCCAGGGAAGAAGGTACTTTGCTGTTAGGAAGTACATGGCCAGCACTCTAGATCTAGCTATCATGGAGAGGCAGGAGCAGGCCAGGAGACTAACAGATACACACCACTGGGACAGCAGTTAGCTCCAAAGGATCACAGTATTGCCTAGAGGCGCGTCCCTCACTTTGTGTGGAGAGAGAGGCAATAAGCAAAGATAAAATGTACAGGATTAACACAGGGATAGGACAAATAGACAAGGCATAACCATCGAGTGGATGGAATATAAAGTAACTGCACAATAAGAGTAGAACATTTTGCAAATATTTCTCAGGCTGAAAAAGACCTGAGCATCAAAATGAAAAAGATGGTAGTATCCAAAAAAATTCGTAAATATCCCAGGAAAATTTCTGTATCTCAAGGATCAACCATACAATCAATCAGCCAGAGATCAAAACAAAACAGTAAATGATTTGAAAAGGAAGAAAAAGTTTTAGCTTCGTATAATCCACAATATTAAATGGTCAAAGATGATGGGGCATGTCTTGAGTAGTAACCCAGTCACTCATATGACAGCCAAGTCATTTATTTGTACAGGAAAAACATTTTGTCTACATGGAAAAAGGAAGAAAGTATGAGTCAGGATGACACAAAATAGAACAGAAGTAGATAGTACTGTCAGGTGTTGAAATAAATGTTAAGTAAGCTGATTCTTACGTGAGTGAAAAAAAGTTATAATACCTATAAATAGTATACTTAAAAGAAAAAGATAAAAAATTGAGTAGAAGTTTAAGAAAAAGGAATATAAAGACTTCAAGTATTAAAAAAAAAAAACTTGGATCCCATAAAGTACCTGGCTGATCTCACAGCTGTGATTTGACCAGGGATTTGGGCACAGAGCTTAAACACCTTTAGATCATTCATACCCTAAGAGCATTTATGCTAACACTAGATCGCAGGGATTCAATGTAGTGCTCAATATTATGTAACATAAACTAAAGGTTTGTTTTAAAGATTTGGGTATTACGAAACCAGTTCAAATTCATTTAAGAAACATTTTGTCGTCAACATTTACAGAGATTTCTTTTGAGAAGTTCATGAGGTTTATAATATCATTATAATTATCATTGCAATGAACATTACATTCTTTTATTAAGGTGTCTGGAAGAAAACTATAGCAATTCTTATAAAAAAAGAGCTTAAAGATAATTTATATACTATATGTTAAGTCTTAAGTGTTTTTCACAGATGATTAGATCTAAAAGTTAAATATAAAAATAGATACATTCTAGTTCTAAATTATATATAGTAAAGACCAAGAACACATTCTTTAATTGTAATAGTACATGATGTACCAGATTAGGGTCATTAAACATCAATAGTGTGCCTTGTGCTAAAATAGAAAATGTTTCAAAAGTGTAGGTCTGTACCAAGAAAGACAATTAGATGGAGTATAATTGTACTATTATTTGTCACACATAGTAAATATAATCTAGATTACAAAATTAGTACCCATCAGATGAGAAAAGAACTGTGATTCATCCAAGGACCTTTTGAAAGTAGGCGAGACATAAATAAAAATACAAGCTTCCTTCCTTTTAAGGACTGCTCTATTCCAGGTTTCAGAGCCACAATCAACAATGTTAGCACAAACCATACCCAGACTTCCCCTGTGATGCGTCCACATAAGACAGTGTCTCCAGGGACACAAGACAGATGGAGTGAGACATTGTGAAGACAATGGCCTAAGGCACAGTCACCCTTCAATTCTGGCTTGAGACTCCCCAAGACCCCCTGGAGTCCTACCCCTTTCTCAGATGTAGCTGCTCAATTCTCCCTTCAAAGATTCTTTGTATTCTTAAAATCAATGCCCTCTTACACTGTCCAGAGTCAGACTTTCACAGAATTAGGAAGTACTGGGAATTGGGTATACATATGTGGGGTAAAAAGCTGGGAGGCCAGTTCCTATTTTAGGCTAGGGAATTAGCCACCCATGACACATGGAGGTACAAAAGATAATTAAAGAGTTCAAGGAAGAGGAAAGCTATGGGGGTGGGTGAGACATGGCCCAAGATGAGGGAACCAGAAAGATTCAGTCTGCAGGAGGGATAGCCACTGTGTGAGACACAAATGACTCAAAGGGCTTTGGATAACTCAAATGTAAAATTCAAATTGGAATCTCAGCTCTATTACCTAATAGCAGAAGACTTTTTTTCTTTTCAAAAGGCTGAGATCACTCACAGCCAAATTTAAGAGATGGATCATACAGGTTGTTGAACTGTAGAATCTTCTGCATTGAAAATCTAGTTAGTTCTCAAATGTGAAACAGGAAATGAAGAGAGAATGGGCAGGATCAAGGAAAGGACAGTGACAACCTTCTGGTAGACTGGATGGATCTACAGTGGCTCTGGATCTCCCTCAGCATCACACGTGGGAAACCCTCCCTTCTCCCCCTGGTAGCACAGGCGACTCAGTGGCGTGGCCAGGAGTGCCTACGCCTGGAGTCAGGCTGCTGGGGGCTGACCCGGCTACACTACTTCCTGACTCTGAGACCCAGGGCAAGCTCCTTTACTTCCTAGGGCCGCCATTCACTCCTCTGTGCAATGATGCTAACAATGGGGACAAGAGTTTCACCTCCCAGGGGTTCTACAACGACTCCCTCAGGATGAGCGAAGTGCACAGAAGAATGATGGCCCGTGGCTCGCTCCATACCACAGAGGAGCCAGTAGCTATTTTGGCACCCTCACCATTATTCCTCAAAAGAAACCTAACAATATCCTTCATGGACCAGCTTGAAGTAAAAAAAAAAAACCAAAAATCCCCTCAAGAGATGCCTAGGAGTGAAGTGAAGAACTCAAGAAAGAGAAAAGTTCTAGAGTGCTGTGGAATTTACTAACATACCATTTTTTGCTTAAGGTATTTTGATTTGGTTTTCAATCTTTTCCAGACCACACCCCTCTGCCCGTCCCGCCAAATGTGGGTTTTGAAGGCTCTAGACTTGGCACTCCTGTAATTATGCTGGTCTTCTCTAAGGAACTCAGGTTGCCAAAGGGCACCATAAACTGTCCTGTCCTGACACATTAACTAACCCAGCCCAGTACTTGCTGAAGGAATGAATACATTTCGAATGAGAATTGTGGTCTTACTTTTCTAGTGATAGACATTCTCTGAATGGAAAGAGTTAGAAACTCAAGGGTAAACATATCTACCAAATGGGCAGACTTCTCTATGATGGGTTAAATGTGTCATGTGCTCAGGGCTTAGCTCTGTATTTCACAGACTTCGGTAACCTTCCTACCACCTCCTAAATGCTGCCCCATCCACTATGGAATGTTTTTAATTGACCTCAAATTGGGACACTCTAATTTTTTACTTCTTTCATTCTAACCATTATCTATAAACTCATGGATATGATCTGCCTATGTATTTTAACTGAACATATAACTCTTTTATGTTTAAAATTACCTTTTATCTCATATGTCACTACTTTGGGTAAAATGTGCCTTAGGTAATACCAAGACATACTTTTCAGCATATAGTTTAAAATCTGTCTTACCATTAATTTTCTGTGTTTCTTAAGGGAATCAACTACCCATCTGTATCTTACTGGGGAAGGTGGGAATGGGCTGTCTGAGACAGAGGGAAGAGGTCAGGGCTACTTCTCCACTACTCCAGGAAGCTGGAGAGGTGACAGGACACATCAGGGGAAAGAGCCCAATGCGCAGGAGGCACAAGAGCACAGTGAAAGACAAAGCAGGGGACACTAATGGAAAATATGTGGTACAGAGAGTTTGGGGATGAGCAGAAAAATGGCCATTGGCTTCTGGATGAGAGTTCTCTATCTTCAATGACCTAAGCAACACATTTCCCCTTTTGTAAGCTAAAAAATAGTTCCCTTCCACAGAAAAAGGATAACAGATTGCTGCATGAGGTAACCGTCACTGAGTCAGAAACTGTGACGAGAAAATATTGAAAACCTATTGTGGTATCCCGGTATTACCAGAAATACTCTCCTACTCAAGGGAATAATACTGGTTAAAACGGACATGATTAAGTAAATAGACATTACAAGTTAAGGGAGAAGGGTGACCACTCCATATCAAATCAGTGGATTTCAGATCTAGGGTGCAGCTTCAATGATGCAGGCTCATTATTAGCTTTCTCCCCTAAATGGTAGAATCACTGCAGATTTATAGGAAACAAACCCCAGGATGCCCAGTAATTCGAGGTGTGAAAGCAAAGAACCTCCCTGCTGGCTTTCACAGAGTGAGACTGAACACATTTACTGAGAAAATATTAATGGACCAGCAACTGGAAAACAATTTCTCTTTCATGGCTCACACAGTCTTACACTACTATTTTAGTTTAGTCATATGTATAAGAGAGAATTGTTTCCCTGCCTTTTTTAGCACCTTGAGGTAACCTGCACTCTTCCATTCTCAATGCTAACGGTAAATCTATATCTGATCTCTACTTCCACACTCACCTCTCCTTCTCTGACTCTAACTCTTCACCTTCCCCTTTAGAAGGACCTTGTAGGATCACAGTGGGCCACCTGGGTAACTCGGGGTGCTTGCTTCCTTTCCACAGCCTTAACTCAATCACATCGGTGAATCCCCTTCTGCCATATGAAGTAATATACCCACAGGTTCCCAGAATTAGGATGGGGACATTAGAGAACAATACTGTGCCTTCACACATGACCTCACCATGCTCTTCTCCTGTTGGAGCACTTACCTGTCTCCCCTCCATCCTGCAAAACTTGTGAAGAGAATACCTACATCTGTCAATGGACTGCCACTAGGTGCATGGCAGTGGCTGGCTAATATGTGTACAAGAACAGGTTCTCCACAAGAAAAAAACAGGGGTCTTGACAAGTAGAGTCCCAAGTTCTGGGGTTTAAATATTTTCTTCACGGCCAAGTTCAAGTTATGGATGTCACTGAGTATGGAATTAGGAAAAAGCACACAGGTACACGCCATCTGATGGGCATAATAATCAACCCTGAGGCCACAGATAATAGTAAAATGAAGTAAAATAATGAGAGCATGATGGGTTTAGAGTGCTTTGTTTTTATTTTAATCTATTTTATTTAATCATATCTGTATATACATATATGTAAATTGGTTTTTAATAAGGGCTCTATGAAACTTAGAATCTTCCTGAAAATGTAATAATCAGCTCTCTCATAATTGGGTCCAGTGTACCACTGCACTGTAGGTATATAATAAATATTTGTTGGATGGATAAATGTGTTAATATATCTAATGACAGTCTAAGAAGATATATTCAGCTGAAAACCATCTGATTATCTTTTCTGAAACATTAGTGCTAAATGTATAATTAGTGTTTATTTTATTTGAAGATAGAATATACTAAATTTGAGCACTATTTTTACTCTATTCAAACAGCAAGACAAAAACATTTTAAAGAGGTAAGATTTTGATCTTAATTATTTTTATTTAATTCTGTGAACATTTTTAACCTTGGTGAAAATGATTTTGATTTAGCAGATATTTAATGTATTTACTCCATGTGAAGTGCATACTAGTATGTTAAATAGAAAACAAACATTTCGAATACACTATTATCTTGATTTGGAAATTGTTTCATATTCATAGTACCTGAATTAATGAGATATAAATCATTATTATATCATTGTCAAGTATTAAGATGCTAATCTTTGAAATTTAAAATTGAAATAAAACTCTCCTCTGAGCTTTTATTTATAAGGTTCATGATAACTAGAACTTTTTTTTCCATATTTGAAGGGAGACATTCTATGTTATTGTGCTTCTGATATTTATACTTGGTTTTGTTTTCTCTGTAGTCTTTTTTTAGTGAAAAATACCTATGCACTATTTTCAAAAACTTTTCTGTCAGCCTAACAATTTCCCACCAGATCCAAACTACAGTGAATCTGTAAGTCACATAAACTTGACACTACTAAAATCTTTAAGACATTGCATAGAATTAATGTGAATTACAAGGCTAGGAAAGGTCCCAAAGAAAAGATGACACAAACCATGGAATAAGAAGAGGTAAAATATCTGCCAAGAAAATTCCACAACCACGTTGGATATACGCAAATGAGGAAATCAGAGGTAAAATATTTGTCTAGAAAGCTTCTTAAGAGGCATTCTAAAGTCACTGAGGCTTCCCTTAGTTCCTAACAAAATAAAATACTGGCAAGGGAGTCAACTTTTCACAGAAGGGTAAGAAGTATATGTTCAAGGGTGCATGGACTGAGGTTGCTCAATGCAGAAATGACACAGAAAAACATTAGCAAGCAGAAGGAAGAGTACTTTGCAGAAAAGGTTTATATCCTATGGAATCAGATTTGCAAATTTAACAAGAAACATAAATATTACATTATAAATAAAATGATCTGATTATTCTAAAGCAGATCAGTTGACCAATGGAGAATTTTTTTTTTCATTAACTCATAGCATGAAAGCATAAAATCCATGTAGACATTTTTGGAATCATATTTATTAATTTTGATTGGGATCAAAATTCAGGCCCAGAGTCACTGAAGATTATTTCCGACAGCCCTAATCCAGGAAGAAGCCTTCTCAGGCAGTGCTAATTCCACGATTTACTTACACACTTCCTGTAGTAGAGCTGCTATCGGTGAGGAAAGACCCGTTGGTCCGTTCCATCTGGGCCAGTCTGAAAAATGGAAAGAAGAGGCTATTGTCCCATGTTTTCCACATAGGACACTGTCAATTGGAAGCACATCCTCAGACACTTGTGAACCATCATATTGTGACAAAACAGACTAAGGCCCAAAGGTTCTAGCAAAATGGTTAGATGAAAACATCTAATATTGAGTCACCTTTTTGTCACCACTGCTACCTTAAGGCCCGTGGACCCCTATTTCTTACCACGCTGCACTGTTGACCAAGTCTCCTCAGTGGTCTCCCAGGCCCCCTGGCCAGACTTCTACACTGAAGCAAGGGTGGAATTCTCACACACCTCTGAGTGTGCTCCTCTCAGCTTAGAAACTCCCCACGGTGGCTTTTCTTTCCCTAAGGACATGCCTGAAGTCCTAAGCAACTGGGCCCTTCATTATCAGACCCTGGATTCTGTGCCATCTCGCTCGCTCAGTAAACAAGTCATGACCTTTCCCAGCTCAGTGCTTTTGAGTATGTTTCCCAACAGCCCAAGCCGGCCTTTCTCCAAAAATTCTACTTTGTCTCCACTCAGTTCATTTACTACTATTTTTAGGATTAAACCAGTATTTTCATCACTGGTTACTGGGACCACAGATGACGATTACTATTGTACTGAAAGTTTGTGTAGGCCATCAGGACCACTCAATGTTGTCTAGGAACACTAAAACGCCAATACCAAAGCAGTAGCATAAATTTAATTACAGAGTGCAATTTATATGTGCATCATCTCCTGAGAATACTTTAAACCCCTACTTTAATTCACCGAAACTGAGTTACATGATCTAAATCCTGCTTGTACAGTGTTTGGACTCTCAGGAGCTCAGTAATTACAGCCTATTGAGATTTCTTTTTCATAGATACATAGCAGGTGTTTGGCAAAGTGCAAATTGCAACATGAAAAGATGAGAGCTCAGATTCCAAATGTAACAGAATCCCAACTTCTGCAAAACAGCATTCCTCAAACCAGGGCATTTTCCTGGTATTGGATTAATTCAGAAAGGGATGTGTTCTGGGTGGCAATGCAGCACCGGGCTCCCATCCAAGCCCCTTACCGTGTGGCGTACTGTTCTATCCTTGAGTGGGTGTCATCGTGGAAGAGCTGAGGGGACTGCGAGGGGCTGTAAAGGAGAACACAAAGTGATAGTTTTATGCCCTAATACTGATAGGTGCTACTAGTGGGAATGTTAGTTTAGTTAAACACTTAATTTGCCATGCAAACAAACCACCGGTACTCGTACACAGGATGCAGGAGCAGTACTTCAGAACCAGAGTTTAGTCCTCACCCCCGTGCTAGGACACCTGATTAGAACACCCGTCTTGTGCATATGGGCTGTGAATACTCACTCATAGTGCTCGGGCCACATACTGATGAGGGTGATAGGACTGCAAAGAGGGGAGAGGGAAACAAAAGTCACAGAACAAACACTGTAGAGCAATTTCAGACAAAATCAGCGGACTGGGCAGATTTGCAGTTGTCTTCTACTCATATATGTGGTTGCCCTCACATCCACCATGGGAAAATCAAAAGTCATAGTTTATTCAAGAGAAGATGCTGTGCGCTCAAGTGTCTGTAGGAGGCTTTCCGGCCTCTTCACAGGTCCTATAGGATATTTGTTGCAGGATAGCAAGCACATGTTCAAACCATCTTATTGAGAACAAAATTCCAGAATGTTCTATAACCCACAATTACAAAGACAATATTCTTGAAGGGAGACGCAATTGAAGTTTTGTTTTTCCTAGAGAAGAAGTGTGATCAAAAAGATGAAGATAAATATGTGACAGTTGATTGTATATTGATGGCAGTGTTGAAGTAAAATCAGATTTTTCTCATTCTTCATCCAATTTTAAGCGTAAAAATTCAAACCCAGGTATACATGAAGAGATTCAACTTCACAGATACACTGAAAAGGAAAAAAAGCAACCTGCACATCTTCACCTACATCCTGGCCAAATGGCCACATCATCAACAAAACTGAAAGAAGCTTCTTTGAAGTAGGACCTTTTTTAAACAAGGTTTTATTCAGAAGTTCAATCTAGGAAACTAATGTATGAAAACAGGTTCTGCTGGAATCAGGGGCTTGAATCTAAAGTCAGATCAAGTCCACTCTCAGCCTAGACAGCACCAGACACTCACTGCCTAGGGATCCCCATGTCTCCTGGAAATACTTTCTTAGAAAACAACTGATCTTAATTAAAAGTGAGTTCAAACTCTTTCTTTCTTTCTTTTTCTTTTTGAAGCATGGGGTGGGAGAGTGATGAATGTAAATTTAAAAGTACAAAGATGGTTGTCTATTCAATTAAATAAAGTTGCAAAAGCTAATGTTGATTGAAGCAAAATTATCTACTTCCTTGATTCTCCTGTTTCTATTATATGTATATACTTAAGAAAAAAGTTCATGATCTCATTATCTCCTACTGTGAAGCCGATGTCTGCATGGCAAAGACTTTGAGACAGAAGGTTATCTTATTGAGATGAAAAATTTAAGACTCTTCAGGCCTACTCTCAAAAATAGGTATTTATCTAACTTTGTGCTTGTCGGAATGCAGAATTTATTCTCTAAGAAGACTTAATTATGTATATGTAAAATAGATACAAGAACAACATAGCATTCCACATTCTTCTGACATTAACTCTGAAACAGGGGTGTTAAATGTCAAGCGACTGATTTGCTATACATTTTCTAAAAACAGTAGCTGTTTAAGAGATTATTTCTGAAACTCAAGCGCACCACAACATTTGACATGAGTTTTAAACAAAAGAAGAATGTGCATTTTTGATCTTAACAGACCCTGGAAAAGCTCTGTGACACTGCTTGACTGGTTCTTGTGAAGTTACTTCAGATAGCACAAAAGGGATCCCTGAACTAAGATAAGAACGGCAGGGGTAGAAAGGCACACTGAAGAGTTTCTCGGGAGTGGTTTTTCTTTTCTTTTCAGTGGAAAATGTATAAGAAAAAATAGAGATAAGAAGTCAAACTTTAAACTCCACTGACTTCAAAGCATTTTGATTTGAAGAAAAAAATTTTAAGTGCTAAGGTTTTACTTTTATTTTCAGAGGAAAAAAAACCCAACTAAGTACTGCTTGGTTGGACCTATGGCTACAGACAGTTCAAAAATAAAACCAGGGCTGAAGATGTAGTGCAGTGGTAGAGCTCTTGCCTGGCATGCCTGAAGCCCTGGGTTCTACTCCCAATACCACAAAATAACAACAACAACAACAATAATAATTATTATTATCATAAGAACAATCAGTGCTACCCCATACTTAATCCTACAGCCTCTTCTTGTTTTTCAGGGTGGTGCCTGAGCAGGGTGTCTTGGTTAATCACACGCTAATACAGAAGGAACCAAACTCTACCAAACATATTTAAAGTATATTTGAAGTTTAAAAAGTCTTGAACATACTTTGAAGAACTCTGTTGGTGCTTCCAGGTCCCAGAAATCTGTTCCTTATGCTTCTGGTTTTCTGTCTTCTTCAATCCATTTGTTCCAAAGCAGGTAGATATTTGTATCTCAGCTCTTTTTCCATTTTAAACTCACATTGGCTCCCGGTGCTGAGGATAAACTCTGAACACTTCGGCATGGCCCACAGGGCCCTTTACCATCTAGCTCCTGTTTCTCTTTCCACTCTTGTTTTTGCCACTGTTTCCAGCTTACCACTCTAGTTGCCTAAATTTTAAGCCTTCAAGTTTCTGAAAATGCTTCCTTTGCACTACCCCTCTCCTCCTAGGAACACTGCAAAAATTCAACACAAGGTCCTCTTCATCTTTTGGGTCTCAGCTCAGCTGTCTTTCTCCTTGTCTTCTGCCATCATAGTTTTACCTACCCTGGGCTGGTTCTTGCTATAGGAAGAGCTCTAAAACATCTTTAAACTCATCCAGTCCACCTTAGCTGGTGTCTATTTTACTTTTCTAATCTTTAGAGAAACCAAACAGTATTTTTACCCAATAATAACCTCTTACAACTCTCAAATTACTTTTGCTACTATTTTAGCTTATTTCTTAGGTATATTTCAACAATGCACTCTTTAATAAAGCTCTACTGCTTTATTTCGTTCTTTGAGAAATACTGTATAAAGAGTCATAAAATTAATTGAATAAGCCTTAGCATGGGTATGCTTACCCCTTCAGTCATCACTGTTTTTTTCCTATAAATCCCCTTCACACACACCCGTATAATTAATGGTCAGAAGACAAAACATGACATTTTGAGAGGGTGAAAGAGAAACAAAAGAAATTTCTAATCAGCTCCATAAATAACTTCAACACCTTCACTACTTCACTGGTTTTTCTCCAATGTTCTCTTCTCACAAATAGAGGGATAAAGGAAATCAAACTTTTTACTGCCCACTCCTATAAATTATTATACCAGAAGATTAAGTGGCCCTGTACTAGAAAGGGCTCAGCAAAAAAAATGAACTGTACCAAATCCAGAGAGCTCTGTATAGAATATTTAGTCTTTTGAGACAGAGTCTTCCTATATAAAGTTCAGGCTGGCCTTGAACTCACACTATGTACTCCAGGATGGACTTGAACTTGTGGTGATCCTCCTGCCTCAGCCTCCTGAGTGCTAGGATTACAGGGGTGCACGCTACTCCTGGCTCTGTCTAGGATTTTAAAAAGAAGAGAATCTGTCCAATAAGTCCAATAGCACATAACTCATTTTCAATAAGTACCTTGTGGCATCTGATTTAATCTTACACTCTTTGATTCTTTTCACTTGTTTCCTCTCTCAATGAAAATGGTAATAAATTTATGCTAAATGAGGTGAGGACTCTACAGTGTTACATTCCAAAATCAAACCATAACATTATTTGCCATGCTTTTCTGTTAATGTGTACTTTCAAAGAATCACTCAAAATAGGATGATTGATGTTGATTTTTTTTTTTTTGGTACTAGGGATGGAACTCAGGACCTTGTGCTTGAGAGGCAGGCAGCGGAACCACTGAGCTAAATCCCTGGCCCTGTTGATGATTATTTTGACCTTGAAAGGCAAATTATTAAAAATATTTTAAAAGGATATAAAAGATCTATTTTCACACTTTGTGTGAAGGATACAGGTATTTGGGACACAAAATGCCAATGACTTATGAAAAAAAGTGTAAGGCACAATGCTTAGCTCAAACCTACGCAATGATCCCATAAATTAAAGCACTATGTGATAATTCTATACTTCAGGCAGCCACTCCAAAGGTTAACTGGGTCTGATACAAACAGAAGCAAAACTTCATCATAAGGTATTCAGCACTATAAACTGCATTTTAGACACTAAAGTAAGAATTACTAATATACGATCTTTCAAAGAAAAAGATGAAAATATAGCCACAAAACAAAGACCCCAAATATACCTTTCCTGTATGTATTTGAATAGCTCTCCTTAAAATGAAATCAATTTCACAAAATTTGTTCTAATGTGGATTGTGGAAAAAACAATGAGGAAAGCATATATCTTAGTTGGACACAGTTTGATGTTAAGCAGAGTTATCAGAAAGGAGTTCTGTCTTATATACGTGCATGTGTTATACGCAGGCCTATTTATATAAAAGAGAGAGACATGCTAGTTTAGCAAATTTCCTACAGGACTAAAGGTCTACAGGACTATATATGGGAAGACATCAGATCATCTATTCTATTTTGGCATCTTTAAGACACTGACTTTCAGAACACATTGGATTCTTACTACCTCTGAGTTTCTCTCACATACAAAGCAAAATGAACTATGGATTTTGAAGGTTAAATAAAAGTTGTGCTTCACAAAAATTGCACTTGACACACCTTTTATGGTTCTTGCAACAATTTTCTCTGTTTGTGACGTAGAGAACATTATGTTGAGCACTTGCAGGCTCTGCGCTATAATCACTTGGAAAGGGACTTTCTCTCCCAGAGCAGCACTGCTCTCTGGGCCGACCTCTTCTGGAGATGACTAGTGATAAAAAATCACTTTCCCAGCCACAAGCCCAGAAGAAAATCCTTGCCAGGCACATTGTGCTGATACTCTAAAAAACGATTCAAATTTTTAAATCATACCTATTTTGATCATGACAAATAATTCTTTAGTAACTTAAAATTACTTCCCTGCATTTCTTCTGGCTTATTTAAAACCTTTTCTTTGTTCCCTTTTCATCTCAGGCTACACATTTTTATCTGACTTACTTTATAATTCCATGGTAATTTTTCTATCTTGAAACTTTGATTTATGCTTGTCAGCTGAAAATACAATGGCACCTCAGTGCACAAACTTAATTCCTTCCACAGTTCTGGTCGCAAACTGAATTGGATGAGAACCAAATCAAATTCAATGGTTAGGTTCAATGTTGATCTTACGGTGAAATTTGCTTCCATTCTCATCCAATTCGGTTTGTGACCAGAATCATGGAGAGAATTGAGTTCATGAACCGATGTACTGCTTGTATATGCTTTTAAGTGATTATGTCCATTTCCTACAATATATAAAGGTATTTCATTTTTCTGCCGCCATCTTTAAGATAGCTAAGAAATATAATGTAAGATTTTGATATCTTAGCATAGATACATACTTGAAGCAAGAGATTTAAGTGTTATTGGTAAATTTGTATTAAAAAGATGTAAAATGTACTACAAGAAATAGTAAAACAACCTCCAAAAGGAGAAACAGAAAAAAATAAATGAATGAACAAAAAAATTTTAAAACTTTCCTTTTTTTTTGCAGTGCTGGGTTTGCCTAGAGCCCTAGGCATTCTACTAAGTTACATTCCCAGTTTTGATTAAGTATTTTAAAAGGAGAAGAGATGATCAAAAAAAGAGGTGACCACATGTCTGTAATCCCAGTATTCTGGGAGGCTGAGGCAGGAGGACTGCAAGTTTGGGTCCCACATTGGTAATTTAGGGAGACTATGTTTCTCTCTCTCTCTCTCTCTATATATATACACACACACACATACACACACACACACACACACAAAAGAGAGGAAAGGCTGGGGAAGTAGCTCAGTGCAAAGGCACTAGGTTCAATCTCTAATATTGGAAATAAGAATAGAAAAGAAACAAGAAAAGAGGAGAGAAAAGAGATAAAGGAAAAAGAACAGGGACAACCAACCTGTTCAGAAACAACAGACTATCAGTGTAGAAACACATTCCCAATTAAACCTGCACCAGTCAAAAGTCAATAATAAAATTTCATAATTCTGAGGATTAATTCTAACTTTATCTCTCTTTTTTTTTTTTGGTACCAGGGATCAAACTCGGGACCTTGCACTTGTGAGGCAGGCAGCAGAACCACTGAGCTAAATCCCTGGCCCGTAACTTCATCTCTTTTGAAATGAAACATTTTAAGAAGATACAAATCCTTCCAGCATTAAATAATATCTCTTGATCTCTTGTGTCATTAACATTAGAAAAGATAACAACAAAGCAAATATTCATCAATGATTTTAGATTAAAATCAAACTTACGTCTCTAAGTTGTCACCTTCGAGAACTGTCTGGACAGGCAGGTAGCCAAGCCGAGGGTGTTTGGCAAAGTATTTCTTTGATCTAAATTTGTTCTTCAGCACCTTTGTGAAGTCTCTCACATCTTCCCCAGATGTTGTCTGTAAGGTTAAAGAAAAAATTGCACTTCTCATTAAGACTGAGGGAGATAACCATCCACAATAAAATCAGAGCAGATGTAAACTGACACCATTAAACGGCAACGATTCTGGTAGCTTTATGCATTTTTGGAATAATACCCAATATTCTTGAAAACACATTACAAATTGGAATTCATCATTAAACATATCCACTGATAAAGTTTTAAATTTTCTGTTGAAAATAAACCCTTTCTTCAATGTTTTAAACCTTGAGCCAAAAAGTAAAATTAGTTTTGGAAATATCACTCACTGGTTGATTCCTACCACTAAAACTACTTATTGTTAAAAATGTAGTAAAGAGGAAGTATTCTGAGTATTACATAGTTTTGACTATGTTGAATAAATTGAAGTTAGCACATGGCCATTTTGGCTCCCCCAGGAGAGAAAGTGCAGATGCACCCTGGAGCTCTAGATTAGAAAGAATCCTGTCTATTTCTTTATCCTTTCTACACTGCAGCCATACAATTGTCTTACTTGAGCCAAATTTTTAAAGGTGACATAAAACATTATTGTTTCCTTAAGTATTTTAAGATGACTGGCTTCAATACTCCTTTAGGGTAAGAGGGGCTGAAATTACCTAACCTTACCCTCTTATTCTATCCCATGAACTGTTCTCTAAGTTCCAATTTTCTACTCTCTCTCATCAATTCAGCATCAGTTTTTATTTGCTATGCAGTAACAACTTTAGTCCTTCTGGAGATATAGTTAAAATATTCATATTATTTGCATAGAATTGAAGTAAAACCTTGATTGTCTGCCTCCTACTTTTCTGGGGAACCTACCACTGAATAGACCTCACTCCCATCTCCTTATAATCAGAGAATATTTCTACAGCATTAACTGAGTCATAAATATTTGTTTATTCTGCTGCCAGCTCCCTGCTCCCACCCCATCTTTTCTGTCACTATAAACTTGTTCAGGCCTCATATGAACTTGTTTGCAAACTGAAACTTTAAAAAATATAATTATTTTTAAAAACAACTAAGTTGGGGTCAACCCTTACAGTTTTGCTGCTTTTTATCTAGTCTCTCTCTCTGCCTAAATATGTTTGCTTCTAATAAAAAATTGCAGGAACTTCTGAGTCTACTCTTAGGTTTGCAGGACAGAAAGGAGTCATGAATAATACCACACTATTTAGGGATAGTCTAAAATGCATTACTTTTTCACATTATTAAAACAAACGACAAACAAATAACAAATGCCTCCAGTAGGGACAGTCTCAGGCTATCATTAGAAACTGCCAGAAGATTCACACTGTTAAATCTTCTTCTGAATGACTGAAAATAAACTATAATGATTTGAAGTTCTATAGATAGAGATTATCCCAAATGCAAAGCAGATGTGCAAGATGGGAAGAAGTCATTAACAGATAGACCAAAAACTGTAAGGCAATCCTGTAGAGGAAAAGTTGCTATGAGAGAGAGATGGTGTTTTGTAGGTATTAAGACCTTACCAGGCAGAATAGGAGAAATAATCAGAATAAATTGAGAGTTATAAAAAAGAAACTTTCAGAGAAAGAATACTTGGGACCTAGCATCACTTGTAAGGATATTCACATCTTTTGCATTGGGTAGCACACTGCAGATAATCAAGTTTATAGATATCCTCCTCTGATTTACAAAGAAGAAAAGTGAAACAAGCTTTACATAACTGACATGCAAAATGAAGACACCTGTGTTAAGAAAAAGATTTTAGGAGCCAATTATTTCAGTATCTTTGTTCAGCACCTTCTTAGTAAAGAGGGAAGTACTCAGTGAAGAAGTGCACTCACGCTTTTACTTGGGTCACCTCCACACTTGCAATATATAGGTCTGGATCTCTTAGGGCAGTGGTTGTCAAGTGAGACCTGGGTCTCCATCTTGCAGCCCAAGGTTGCTTGAGTGGGAGAAAAGGCCAGATGGGCAGGGCCTCAAATTCTGTCTCCCCAGCTGCCTCAGTGTACACTGCATAATTCAGTGGTCGTGAGTATATTCACAGCTGAACAACTAGCATCACTACCTAATTACAGAACATTTATTTTCATCACCCCAAAAAGAATCAATATGTGCATTACTACCCCCAACCCCTGGAAAGCATCAATGTGTTTTTTGTGTCTGAATCTGCCTATTCTGGACATTTCATCAAAATGAATTCATATAATATATAATTTTTTTATGATGGCTTCTTTCTATTTCATAATATTCTTCTAGCTCATCACATTTGGGTTCCTACAAGGAATCTTGCTTAGAGAAAGAAAAAGCCCAAGTCTAATTCCATATCATACATTACTTAGTTAAATATATTCAAAACAGAAGATTAGACCAAAATCAATCCAACACAAAACAGAACAAAAAAATCCCCTCTCCACACTACTCCTCATCACAAAAACACACACCTGCTCATCTTCCCAAAGTTTTATATCAAAGACTGAAATTAAATTAAGTTTGCAATCACGGTTATATATTTTTTTAAAAAGTTAGTGCAAATTCACAGAGAAACAGAACATTTTTTCAGAATGATTTTTATATTGAGGAAAAAAAAATCTACCAGTCAAAGTTGCAATCTAAAGGCATTAAATAATGCTATGAGCTTCATGCAATATTAAAAGAAAATGTGAGAAGTAATTCATCCCACAAAGTAGGGATTATATTTGGGGTAGCAAAATATATATCTTTGGGATAGAGCCAAGAAAATGAATTAAGCCCACATTTGCACCAAAAATGTTAAAATATTTATACATACTTGGTCAAATTTGCTATTTAATGACAGTATCTAATATTTCTCTATTTTACAGTGTTAATGCAATGGTTTGGTTAAACAAAAATGGAAATAGAGGACCACTTACCTAATATAATGAGTATAATGAATTCAACTCTATTTTCACATTAGATTTAATATTTTGTTTATTTTTCAAAAGCAAACAAGTATTGTTATTATACTAGGAAGATGGAATTCAAGGAACACTTATCAATGAACAAATTATTCAATACTTTAAGTGAAAAATGGAATTCTTGAAAAAATTAAGTTTTTGTTTACTGCTGTACATAAAAGAAGAGAGAAGGAAACAGAAGATTTTGCAGGTCCCACTCAGTGAGACGATGGTAACATTAGTACAGATCCTTCAGCATTATAAATTGTTTTCTTTTAATCTCATTTAACCATCATGGCCTTTAAGAAGATTATCATTGGGTGTCTGGCCTGCAGAGAAACTAACAATAAGCTTTCCAAGAACTCTAACCCTGTCAGTATGGGAAAGTTGGTCTGGCAAACCTAGGCCTTTTCATCATATCAGGACTATGCAGAAAAACAAAACAATTTTTTAAGTTTTGTAGGAGAAAGAATCCATGGCTCCTAAGTATAATAACTATTACCACACTTTGCATTCATCATTCACTTTAAATAAAGTACTGCTAAGATGTTATGTGGCTGTTTATGAAGAAACACACTGAAATTTCATTTTATAGATTTAAACTGCATGTATAGAACATGTTCAGTGTAAATACAGTTAGAAAGAAAGTACATATAAAGGAATAAAAGTAAAAGAGAGCTACGGGATCACTCAGAGATAACCATTCTTAAAATTTAGTTATTGGACTGATGTTTACCTTTTAAAAACATATACACAACAAATATATCCTTCATGAGTGACTGTAAGGTGATACCATCATCTAGGTCAGGCTATGGAACTTTGCTGAATATTCTAGAAACTCCTTCCACTCTCAAGTCCCTTCCCCTCTCCATAAAAAGCATAATCCTCTTTTAGTAACTTACTTATATTTAAAAATAATTTATCATTCCAACTTCTATTCCTAAATATTATGGTTTAATCTTGCTCATTTAGAAATATCTAGGGGCTGGGGATTTAGCTCAGTGGTTCCGCCGCCTGCCTTGCAGGTGCAAGGTCCCGAGTTTGATCCCTGGTACCAAAGAAATAAAAACAAAAACAATAAATATCAATATGAACTCGATTTTATCATATTTGTGGGTTTCAATCTGTCACAATTATTAAGATTCAAATTGCTGCATCTTTGACTGGCAGAAGCTTCTTTCGGTTGGCTCTTTTTATCGAGGGACTAGTAGTAGTTTTTAAGAACTTACTTGCTAGCTAATATTACAAGATATTCTAAATTCACCTTCTATCCTGTCTAGGCTCTTTCAGTAGAAATATGTATTGAAAGGCATCATTCCCCATGAGGTTACATTGAAGCATGTGATTCACATTCCCAATGGTGGGGCTTTGCTTTCCTTCTCCATTACATCTTCACCTCCTCTCTTCCATAACTAGAACCTCCATTCTCAGGGACACAGGGAGATAACATTCATTTGGGTTTACCCATATGATACATACAACAGTCTCAGAATACTAATATTATATCAGCGTGACTATTTGAAAACATTAAAATATACATTACTTTTCCATTCTCCTCCCAGTGGCAAAGTAGTTACATTATGTTCTCAGATGATAAGCCCTTACACACTATACTTTCTCCCTTGTAGCCTCATTTAGTCTGAGCTCTATAGGTAACAAGAGAATGTTCTCCATCAGTTGCCATGTTGTCTCTCTAGTTATTTTGGACTCTAATAAACTTCCTCGGAAGTGCTTGCATGTTGAGGACAGTTTTTCCATGTTCACTGCTAGACACTGGAAGGTTGTTTTCTCTGGAAATAAAATCCTGGGCTCACCTATTTTTTCCCTTGAGTTTCTTAAATATGTTACTTCATTTTCTTTGGTATAAAAATATGATGATTAATTAATTTTCCTTTCCTACTAAGTCATGCCTTTTGTTTTTGTTTAAATAAGCAAAGAGTCTTTTCTTTTTCTTTGAAGTCCAGTAAATATACCAAGATGTCTTGGTGTTGGTCATTCTTGGTATTCTCAGGTAAGTGACATACTGTGATACATTCTTTCAGCATATAGCTGCTGCTTTTGTTCTTTTTTGGAGGAAAGTTTTCCTTGAAGTTTCATTTTTAGTATTTGTTCTATTCCCATGCTTAGGATTTCTTTGGGAATTTCCACTATCCATTGGCACTTTTTTGGCCTATCTCCAAGATTTTGTTCTCTCTGGAATTCTTTTAATTGCTTTCTTTTTGAGTTTTAAAGTTTTGCTCTTACACATTTTCTATTTCTTTCAAGATATTCATATGTTGTTTTTATGCATTCTTACCTTCCTTAGGATTATTCTAAATTTCTGAACTGATATTTTTTATTTCTAATTCATTTTGAGTTCTGTCACCTCTTCTCACAGATGCCCCAATTTTCAGGATTTTCCTTCATGAATACCTTTTTTTAAGGTTGCATATCTGCTTTTGAAATAAGAGGCCAAAGTTTCAACCTGTTCAATGAGCATATTACTGGCATGCATCATTTGTGCTGATTTTATTTTATTCCTTATCTCTTTTTCTTAAAATTCTTTTACATGAGATTTGAGCTTGACAGTTTTGTTATTCAATTCCTTTTTATTATGAAACTTATTTAGAAAGAAGTAAGCAAGACTCAGGCAAGTTTCCCAACTTCACAGAGATTCTTCTTTTGCTTCTGTGTGGTATTTAAAACAATAGGGTATGGCTCAGTCCGTTCAGGTTGTGAAAAAGGTGTACCACTGGCCGAGTAGCTTATAAGCAACAGAAATTTATCTTTCAGTTGTGAAGGCTGCAAAGTCCAAGATCAGGTTTGGTGTCTGGTGAGAGCTCGCTTCCCAGTTTACAAATGGGCATCTTATCACTCTGTTCTCAAATAATGGAAGGAACCAGAGAGCTCTTTGCAGTCTCTCATAAATGCGCTAACTTCCAATAATTTCCAAAGGCCTCATTTCCTAAAACCACATTTCTTTGAGAAGTAGGTTTTAGTATATGTCTTAATTTTTATTAAGCCATATTTGCACTACATAATGGTTACATCCATTGCAGGCAATTGGTACACACACTACACATCTCAATTCTTTTTCCCCCTTCCTTACACCCCATTTTTTTCCCCATTAAGTTTATTGGTACATTTTAGGTATAAAATACAGTTACATTCATCATTGGGATCTTGTACCATTACATGAGTATCTTGGTTCTTATTTATTTCCCCTTCCCCTGCCCTCCCTTCACCCCCTCCACCCTTCCCTATTTGCAAAGACTTTGTTTCCATTTTTTCCCTTTTCTCATACTTTTTCTTTTCCTTTTTTTCCTTTCCTCTACCCCTCCCACTTCCCCTGCTCCTTTAGACCTTTTCTTTCTGTTACACAATATCAGTTATACATTTTTAAAATTACAATATCAAGATCTAGGAGACATTACAACAGATTTTATAGAATTTAAAAGGATATAGAAAGCATATTTCAAAAATCTTTTTTGAAATAAATTTAACAACTTCTAAGAAGGACCTTGGAAGACAAATTAATGAAACTAACTCTGGAGGAAATATAAAATTTGAATAGCACCTATTAAAGAAAGTATATTCCTAGCTTGAAAACCTACCTATATGACAACAACAGTCTCATATACATTTTAACTGATAAATTATATCAAACATTTAAAGCAGGAATAAAAAGGAACACTTCTCCCTTCATTTTAGGAACTCAACATTGTGCTAATCCTAAAACTGGATAAAGATAATAGAAGAAAAAAGTATGAACCTAGATAGAAATTTGTTTAACAAAACAAACTATTAGAAGTCAGATCTGGCAGTATGTAGAAAGTGGTTTTGTTATAGGGATGGCAGTGTTGGTTCAGCATTGGAAGATCCACCCCCAAAAGTCATCATTTTAACAGAGGAAAGGAAAAAGCCATATGATCCTGTCACTAGTTGGAGAAAAAGTATTGGACTAAATTCTATAGCTGATCATGATAAAAGCTATCAGGAGACTAGAAGTAGAACAGAACCTTCTCAACAGATCAAAGACATGTACTCCATACTTCCAGTGAGAACTCCTTATATGAATGGAGAAGAAACAATGCTTTCTCCTTAAGGTGGGGAACAAGGGCACATATGCTTACTCTTTATCTGTCCATTAAACTTTGAAACCTAGTCCCCACCAAAATAGTCTGGCAATAAAATGACACAATTAGGATAGGATTGGCACAGCAGAAGCAAAATCTTTATATGTAGATGAAATGATCATCTACAGAGAAAATACTAAGAAATCTCTAGGAGCCCCTAGAACTTGTACTTGAATTTAGCAGGATTAGAAAACACAAGGTATATATAGAAATTCAGGTCTGTGTATACTTGCTATAAACGAAGAATTGGATATTGAAATTTAAAAGTTATGTAGGAGTACAAAGGACCTTGAAAAGTTAAAACAAAACAAAACAAAAACCAGTGTTGGAAGACGTTTAGTACCTAATTTTAAGACTTCTTCTAAAGCTACAGTAATCGAGGCAGTGTTGGCCTTACAGCCCATTTTATTCTGCCAGCAAGCAACAGATTCATTTATATGGCTGTTCAGGGAACATAAGTTATAACAACACTTGAACTTCAGGGCTTACTATTTCCTTCCCCACCCTCAAACCTCAACATATCCTTTATAAGACCTTTTCTTTCCTTCACCTCTGTTGCCCTGAGCTGCTCAAACTTGGTTCCATTCCTAGTAGATTACATTCTGCATGAAAAAAGAAATTCCCCCTTCTACAAGGAAGCCCCGTGGGTCAGGTCTGAGACCCCACAAAGGGCCATAATATTCTGGAAATTTTACACCTTTGTATCTTGGGTTTCAGGGACAAGCCCTGCCCAGATTGGCCTCTACTCTGAAACCAGCCTTTCCTGATTTCTGTCGAATATCTGCTGCCCTTTCAGGATCTCCAGTTCTCAGACAGCTTTGCTTCTTTCTCTTTCCTTTCCTACAGGGAATGATAATCTTAAAATTTTTGCAACTGGTGAAGGCTTGTTGCCACCCAGTTTTATTTGGGGGCCACCTTGTCACCTCTTTTTGTTGGAAATGTTGTCTGTGGATTTTTAGTTCTGCCGCCTAGTTACCCTATCACTTTTTATGTAGCTACTTTAACAAACCGAGGAAAAATGTCAAAGGTAAAGTGTTGCTGAATTACAAAATCTGCTCTGGGCTACACCCATCCATGCAAGTTTCTCTCCAAACCCTACAGAAAATCTTGTGTACAGGAGGCTCAGAAAACTTTTCACTCTTCAAGTTCTATTTTACCACCACCACCAACAACAACAACAAAAAAAAAGTAAAGGGTTTTTAAAATTTTTCTCCTCCAATTGTTCCTTAATTGAGAACAAATATAGATACTTCATATGGAGCATAATTTCAAGTTACTCTGTCTTTTCCTTGAGTTTGTACATCTACATAAAAATGCATGTGCATTGCTCTGGTTCTGTTCATGTATCAAATGGTATATGCTTAGCTTAAATGCTGGTACATATGCACTATTGAACTTCAATAAAAATTGATAAATGGCTTAACAGCTTTTCCTTCTTATTAGTGTGAATCACAAATAGCAGCAAGGCTAAATGTAGAAGAATCTAGAATTCAGAAATTCTAACCCTACAGTATTCATAATCAAGTAGGCCCTTTAGTAAACTGCTTTACAACTTCACTCAAAACCCTTGTACTAATTTTAAAGATCCACAGAGTGGCCTATATAAAGGGTTTATTTACAATAATGTCAATTTCAAGGCCAAAACAAAAAATTCCTAATCACTGAATGATTTAACCAGAATAACAAAAAGAACCACAAATAAACAAATAAAATCATATTCATTTTAAATCTTGCAATTATATTTTTTGGCACCTCATAACTGGAGATGACAAATAGAATACCTACTTCCTTAACAAATACTCCTGCCAGGAGGCTTTTAAACTACAAATATGAATACTTACAGATAAAAGGAAACAAGGAGGTATAAAGACATAAATCAAGATTATATAAAAAACAACACTGTTACTTAAGCACATGAATAATGAAACAGTACCACTTGTATCACGCACAAGTTCTAAAATATTGTTAGTGTCATTAGCAAGATTTACCTCTCAAACGTAGAAGTGGATCATTCCCAGTAGTATATACTTACAAGCTGTACATATTATTATTATAGGACTTATTTTATTTTAGTTTTAAATTTTTTTAGTACTGGGGATCAAACTCGGGTCCTTGCACTTGTGCAGCAGGCAGCAAAACCACTGAGCTAAATCCCCGGCCCTATAGGATTTATTTTAAAGACAGTCTCTATGGAGCTTTTTAATTGCAAAATAATCTCTGTTTTCATTTAAGTTTCATTGATTTCAACAAGTTGAAATTCAGACATATTTGAATTCCATAGATAGGATTAAATCAGTAAGAGAAGGTAAGTCTTTCAAGTACCAGTGGTAAATTATGAAGCTGAAAAATTAACAGTAGAATCCCCAAGGGGTCCAGATAGAGTAAGATATCAGTTATCCAAAGCAAAGTAGATTTTGTCCAAGCCTCACTTTAAAAGCATATGACACAATCTAAGTGCACTAGACATCCTGGGAAGGCAATGTAACATGGACAAGAGATGACAAACCAATTCAGGATGCTGACATCAGAGAAAAAGCAATGATGGTGCATTTTTAGCATATTGGCCAACATCCCAAATTACATCTGAAAAGCCAAGACTCCCAAAACAAACTCCACTAACTCAACAAGGAATGGATCAGCATTTTCCTGCAGTTGATTTTCACAGCCTTCTGATTGCACTCATGCTGGCAGGAGTGGAGTACACAAAACTACTTCTAGCTTTTTTGTCTTTGTTTTGTATTTATTTTTGCCAACAGCATTGAGTTCATAAAGAGAAGACATAATTTGGCATCCAACTTAAAAGTTAAAACCTCTTCTATTTTTTCAGTAGAAAACCACTATCCTACAGTTTTTTAAAACATGAAAAATACGAAATTTGAGGTTAATTCTCCATATATGAATCAAGTCCAAGAAGAATGTGTTTGAACCTGTTGTTTCAAACACAACTTGTGCTTGCTTAAAAACTGGGCTACCAATCTGTTTTAAGTGGTATTAATTTAATAAGTTGTTTTTCACAGAAGAATATTTTTCTGTCCACCAAAATTTCAACAAACAAACAAACAAACAAAAACCTATCAGTATAAAATAGTCTGTTCAAAGCCCATCAAATAAGCAGGAACATACAATGAATTCACACTGAAAGACTCAATGCTGGAAGTAGCTGATGTTGCTGACCACCCAATCAATAAACTTTTGTAAATATGTTGTCCTTTCACCTCTGAAACCATCTTTCCATCCTAAACCTTCGGATCCTGACACCTCCCTTTATTCCTTCCTATTTCCCATTTTCCCACATAGGCTGGGATGAGATGCATGCAGCCTCCTGCCATCTACCTTTCTTTGCCCATTGTTGTGGACTCTGTTCTTTTACCCGTTGCCCCAAGTCTTGCTCATAATCACTCTTTCAACCTTGCTCCACAAATGAATCCGAATGCTCCCACGATAATACTCATCTACCCTACAATCTCCATTACTGGCTGCACAATCTCTCCCTCACAAAAGCCACGTCAAAAGGAGGCTCACACTCCTCAGTATATCCTACCCCAAAATATGGCATTTGAGAAAGCAGGAGAAGCAGAAGGATCATTCTGTGAACTTCTTCTACCCTTTCCCCCTGATGCAGATCAGACCTTTCAAGAGTCCTCCCTACACCTGGAGAAAAAGAGAATCCGTTTATCTCTTACCATCCCCTGAAGTTCACGCCCTGAAAACTTGATCCCCAGTGCAACAACATTTAGTAGTGGGACATGTAAGAGGTGATTAGCTCAGGAGCTGCTCTCATGAATGAGTTAGTGCAGTAGCACCAGAGGGCTAGCTGTTGTAGGTGATGGGTCCTGATTGAGCGGATGAGTGTGGCCCTATTCTGAGTTTGACTTCCTCTGGCATATTATCCTGCCCTGTGACGCCCTCCTCCATGGAACAACACAGTACAAAGGCCCTTACCAGACGGAGCCTCTTGATCTTGGGAGTTCCCAGCCCCCAGAACCATGACACAAATAAATGTCTAAAATTCACAAATTAGTCTGTAGAATAAACAGAAATAGAGGAAGATATCCTTGAAGATGCAAGGACACAGAGCAGAATCTGAGCAAACATGCCTGTTAAGTTCCCCCCTTTTTCATTATCATCAGCTCCTGTCACGCAGGTCATTCTTATACCTTGTGACTCCTCTCACGATATCTAGCATAAAAGCACACAGGTTTGACTTTTACTTGGATCTTCATTTCCTTCTTTACCCAATTGTTTTGATACCCAGACCTGAAACACCTCTAAGGATGTCTTTAGACACGTGCATGGGTTTAGCACATGTCAAACACAGTCCCATCAATACTTTTCAATTTTGCACTTGCTTGACTTTCAACTAAATCTACCATCTTTAATTCTAAAGCTGCTGAGCAATGATGGAGTCACAAACTGCAAATCCTTGCCAATTAACCTCAGCTGCACTCTGTGGCAATGTAGTTATCTTTACTCATCTCTTGGTGACTCATGATTAACCCTAGTAGCAATTCCAAACATTGCCCATTCTGCTTCGCAGTTAACCCTATCCAATTCTCTCTCACACTTTCAGCAATTACATGAACTCTTACAAATGATATGTGAAATTCATCATTACCTCTCTATAATTTAAAGAAGGATTATCATTAGCATAGCCATTATGGAATATAGTCCAGAAGTTCTTTTAAAAATTAGAAATAGAACTACCAAATGATCTAGCAATCTGACTTTAGGGTACATAGCCAAGAAAACAAAATCACTGGCTCAAAGAGATATTAGTATCCCCGTGTTTATTGTGGCATAATTCACAGTGATGAAGATGTGGAATCAATCTAAGTACCCTACAACAGAGGAGTGGCTAAAGAAAATGTCACATTCCTATTCACTCAGACACACACATGCATATGAACACACACACACACAGAGAGAGAGAGAGAGAGAGAGAGAGAGAGAGAGAGAGAGAGACAGAATATCATTCGGGCTTTGGAAAGAATGAAATCCTGTCATTTGCAGTCACACTTGAACCTAGAGGACATAATACTAATTGAAATAACAAGATATACAAAGATCTCATTGCATGATCTCGTTTATATGTGACAGCTAAAAAAAAAGGCAAGTTCATAGTAGAAGAAAGAAGAGTGGTGATTACTGGGCTCTTAGTGTACAGGTTTAAAGATGAAAAAAATACTTAAATGTTCAGTTATAAGATGAATAAGTTCTGGAGAACTTAGGTACCACATGGTGGCTCTGGTTAATGATATATTATGTACTGGAAATTTGTGAAGATAATAGAGCTCAATAAAAGAGACTTTTATGCATCCTGACAACATATAAAAATGTTTCTAATTTGAATTAAATTTCAGATGTTTGCCACAAAGATGATTTTAAAGAAGATCCAACTAGGATAATTTCACTACAAAATTAAATAACCATAAACTCTTCTTCTAATAAGAATTTTAAGATATGATCATTTTAATTTAAAATGAAGTTGTTTTAAAAATAAATGAGAATGTCTGAATTTAAAGTAGTGCACAAGGAACAAGAAAAAAAGTCAACTACTATCTTGATCTACAATCTTCATTATTCTAAAAATATTACATAATCTTAATTTCTTCCCATAGATGATTTCTCTCTCCATTATATCTCTATAGCTCTAGTGCCTAGCAAAATGCCTATGCTGTAGTTTGAATGTGTCCCCTCAAAGTTCATGTGTTGGACGTTTAATCCCCAATGCAACAGTTTTGACAGACAGGACCTTTAAGTGTGATCAGATCATGACAGTTAGTTATCAACAGAGAAAGTTCCTGATAGAAAGATGGGTCTGACTCCCTTCCTTCTCTTGCGAGTGCAAGTTCTCTTGCCCTTTTGCCCTCTGCCATGGGATGATGCAACACAAAGTCCTCTGCTACCTGAAGGCCCCTCAGCCTTGGGGCCTCATCCTGGCCAGACTCAAAAACCACTAGCCACATACATATCTGTGCATCTGTACATTACAAACAACACTGACCATGCCATTCTGTTTTAGCAGCAGATAACAGACAAGACAGTGTGGCTGGTAAATGCTCCCTAAAGGTCCATGCACCAAAAGCTTGATGCCCAGGGTAGTGTTATGAGAAGGGGGGTGTAACCTGTAGAAGCAGGGCCGGGAGGAGATCCTTAGATCACTTGGGGGAGGTGCCTTTGAAGGGGAGTGTGGGACCTGGCCCCTTCCTCCTTCACTTTGTTTTCTGACTCACAATGTAAGCAGTTTTGCTCTGCCATGTGTTCCCACCATGATGTACTGCCCTTGTGAGAGCTCAAAGCCCAGAAGAAGTTGCCAAGATTTCACCTACTGTATTAGTCAGCTCTTCATCATTGGCAAACAATATCCGACATCCACAATTTAAAGGAGGAGGTTATTTGGCTTAGTTAGAAAGGCTTCAGTCCATGTTTGGCTAGCTCTGAGGCAAGAACATTACGGTTGAAGAGTACGGTGGAACAAAGCTACTTACTTCATGGTGGCCCAGAAGAAGGGCAGAAGAACAGTACCAGAGAGGGTGGAGCCAGGGACCAGATAAATCCCAAGACCCTCCTGCAGGACCCACCAAACATACTCAGAAGTCCCTAGGCAGCTCCCAAGTCAGTCAAGATGAAAAATTTCTGGCTGTTCCCCAATGTCAAAATGACCCAAAAGGTAAATATTTTGAATGAATTCAGGACATCAAGGCATCCACAACAGTGCAAGTAAACATATCCATGAAGAGGAATTCTAGAGCTACTTTAGCACGTGCCAAGAATAACAGGACAAGTGTGCTCAAAGTGAGGGCAGTATTTTGTGGGGATTAATGACATCATGTTTTTTACTGTAATAATTTAAAAAAAAATTTTTAAACATTCACCATATTTTCTAATCACACCTTTAGAATACTTTATTATGAAAACCTTAAATACCTTCATGAATCATGTTAGCTGATTCACACACCAGTAGTCCTCCTACATTTGAACACAACCATTGTGGCAATTAATAAGTTGATTTGTTGGTGAAATATTTTTGGAACTCTAGAGTTCAAAGGGTTTAAAATAAGGTTCATAAACTGCAGAAAGTTTTTAACAATAGAGGCATTGAGCTAAGTTTGATAAAGGGCCTTGTAGAAGAAAGAGATCAAGTCAATGATGTGACTGGAGAATTTTCTTAACCAAAAAGAGAAACAGGTTACGAGAAATCCAAACAGCAAGATAAAGCAGTGCTTATTACCAGTATACTGAACAAATAAATTCATATCCGAGTTCATTTTCTAAGGCACACATTAAATGAGTTTAGGGGATATTGGTAAAAGATGGATGAACCATAAATACAACTTAGATGAAAGAAGAGGGCAAAAATTTCAACAAATGTTTGTTTAAAAATTTTTGGAAAGTAGTTACTTGTTATTTGTGATGATTTAATATAAGAGCATGCCTTTCAAAGACTTAGTTTATATATATTCTAGTTATTTTATTAAAAATTGTGGGTCACGGGCTAGGAGGATAGCTCAGGGTAGAGTTTTGCACATACAGATATGTAAGGCTCTGGGTTCAATTCCAAGCTCAAAATAAAAAAATTTAGGGTCAAATGTAGAAAATAATGTGTAGGCTGCTGCTAAGATCACTACTCAGTCTCAGGAAAGGGCACAGGACCCCCCAAAGCATGTCTTGGAAAAGAAACCCATTCCCAGGCATTGCAGAGTGCGCTGTAATCTCAGAAATGATAAGGAAGATTTGGCGGGGGCTATACAGCAAGAAGAGTCTGGGGGCAACTTACAGGTGTCACTTATAATTGGTAGTTGGAGAGTACAATTCTTGGGTGCAGCAGTGATTGTCAGGCATGCTCCCACTGGCCAAGGGAGTTGGAGATACATTGTTTTCAACTTGTTTGGGTGTGTCATAAAAACCATTAGGAATTATTGTCATTTAAGAACAAGGAAAATAATAATTTTATTACCACAATATATTTACTTTACGATTTTCCTACTCTGAAATTTGCTCTTTATAATCAGCTTCTTAAATCTCTGGCTATTATCATATAAATATTAATATTGTATTTTTTCCCAATCCAAATTCCTTATTAAGATCTGGGGAGCTCTGTACAACCTGATATCGATCTTTCTCTTTAATCCTATGTCCTCACATAATCCCTTTGGTAAAGAGAAATTCACTCTTTGTGAAGTTCTTTCCGGAAGGACTTCATGGAAGTGGGACCTGTGCAGTGGAACGGAGCCCCATTCCCAGAAGACTCTGAGGATGGCTTTATGATCTATTGCTGCCATCTTGAAATTTTAATAATTTTTAACTGGGGGGACGCATACTCTCATTTTGCAGTTCAAATTGTGTCCCAGAGCTTCCAACTGTACCCCTCTTGTGGAAGAGATTCCCCTTTCTTTCTGTTCTTCCATCACACCACCCACTTTCCCAATTTTCCCACCTCTAAACCACTGTGGGTCCTGTTTCTTTTCTGAACTGGCCTCCCGCTCCTCTTTAGGCAGTGGGTAATTGTCTCAACTTTCACTTTCAACTCAAAGGTTCGCCTCTCTGACAGATTTTCCCAATTTCTTTATTTAAAGTGCTTCCTCTAATCACTCTCTCTTTATCCACTATTTAAAGGCACTTACTACAATCTATAACCATCTCATTTCTTTGTCTCCCTGTTCACTGTCAAACATCCTCTTCTCCTAAATGGGAAGAAGCAGGAGAGCGAGTGATCTTATCTTTCTGGGCCATGCACTAAGTTAGCAGAGTTGAGACTAGAGACAGAGATTCTCTCCTTGACCAAACTGTGCTCAGACTCCTCCTGAGGCCACTTCTGGACCCAAGCCTTGACTTATAAAACTGTAGAGTTCTACAATAAATTATTTCATCCAACCTCTCCCACTGTACCCGCATCTAAAAGATGTGAACATGAACATAATTTCTGGTTGCTCAAGGCCACAGCCTTAGGATGAACACAGTCCTCTCCTAAAGTGCATATATGAAAAAATAAACCAAAGGATAGAAACAAAAATATCTAAGCTGCCAAAAGAACCTGTTTGTTTCCGCCAAGAGGTGAAGATGGTCCCAGACCACCCCAAGAGCATTTACTAAAACGAGTTCTCTATTTTGAATCCCTCTCCTGTGGCTGTGAGAGGTACACATGTCTCCTACAGACAAGGAGTCTCTTTCTTGAGGACCTGAAAGCCATTTCCTTGAAATGTAATCATGAAAAAGAACAGGGTCTTGGTCTCCCAGCCTCCATCCAAGCATAGAACCTTAGCTCCAGTGTCCAGCTAGAGACGCAGCTGCCTCAGGATATTCACACCGACCACCAATTCATTATATTTCACTTCTCAGGCTGCTCAGCTCTGGCTGTGCTATCTCCCTCTCTACTCCTTCATTCTTCCAATAACACACTCAGTCACCTCTGCACAGATCAAAGTGTATACTGTATGCGTGTGCACGCACACACACACGCACACTCACAAAAGAACCCTCGGAGATAAAATAGTATATTATTGTCCTTATCACTTTGATGTCCTGATAAAAGTACCAAATGGTGAATGTGCAGTAGAAATTTTAGTGAATAAATAAATTGCTAATAGTAATAAATGATGCTTCATAAAATGTCATGGAAGGAATTTTCTTGGCTAACTTGAAGAATTGAATATTTCATCCATTGTAATTCTGTAACATTTCCTAGCAATTTCCACTGAACACAGAGTCCTTATTTGAAATAAGTTACTAAGAATTATGAGAATATTTTATAAGTATTGCTGCCTTTCCATTAAATTTATGATCCAAAAAGTAACTTAATTCCCTAAACCAAAGAAAATGGACAACTCTATGAATAAAACTTGGCACAATTTGGAAGACAAAGAATAACTATTGACAGAAAATGAGGATAATTTCAGAAAACAAAACAGATTTAGATCAGAGGAACAACAATAACCAGTATGAAATGCTAGTGGGTTACATTAACAAAGCATGATCATAAATGTGAGATAAGACAGACCTCTCTTGGAAAATAACTTGGCATCGAGTGTTTTGGCCATAAAAATATTCATATTCATTATCTCACATCACCTACTTCTAGTGCCTTATTAAATAGAAATGTAATTTATGTAATATATGGAAAGTTCTATCTTCATAAAGATATTTGTAAGTGGCATTTTATAATATCAGGAAATTGAAAATAAACAAATGTCCAAATTTAAGGAAAGAGGCAAATTACAGTAATTCACTCAAATATTTTCTAAAAATGAAAAATTATACTGTATGGCAAGATGGGCATTGGTATATACAATTTCAAATGAAAAAAATCAGGATCAAAAATATATAAATATAAAAGAAAAACAAAATCAGAGCACAGACAAACATTAGAGGGTAGTTTATTCAGGGCAATAGCTATGAATGTACTTAATTCCTTCACTTTCCACCTTTTTGCTAATGTAATACAATATTTAATTATGGAAACATTTTCATTATGTCTAAAAGAACATTGTTTTTCATCATATAGCTTCATTTTGAATGTAGATCACTGTGAATTCTTTTTTGGGGGGTGGGGTACCAGGGATCGAAGTGGGGACCTTGCACTGTGAGGCAGGTGGCAGCACCACTGAGCTACATCCCCGGCCCACACTGTAAATTCTTAAAAGAGAACTTTTAAAGATGTTAAGTTTAAAATCAAAACAGACATAAGAAAGTTAACAAATTATTTCCAAGAGAGGTGTAATTTTACTCCATTAATAAATTCACCATAGCAGATATGTTTATAAGAAACAAAACAATAAAAGAATAAGGTTAAGCAATTGTGCAAGAGGCTTTTTAAAAAGGGTTAAGTGAATACATTGAAGAAAATTTTAGACAACAGCTGTTTCAAAAAGTAAATATAATTTTTAAAAATAAGGTTAATACTCACAGGTATGCAATATTCCACCATTGGGTAATGTAATTTGTGACCTTTTGCTGTTCGACCCGAAAAAAAGCAACTCTGGCAGACGTCATAGTTAAAATGCTTTAGGCTCCGATATCTAGAAAGAAGAACATTTATTGGCTTACATTCCTATTAATTTGTCCAAATCAATCTTTGGGGTATGGACTTTCATTCATTCAAATCACCAAGGAAATACAAGGTAGATTTGTCATATATAAATGGAATTTGCTTAGTATTTCAGGTTCAAATTAGGACAGAGAAAACCACCTCTCCAGTAGAACATGAAAGTACATTTTTGGAATTTAAATCTCTAAAACATGTTTCCATCTGTTTAGACATGATGAGAAGGCAAATATCCACGTCAGAGGATTTCCTGTCATGTTTGAATATAAACAGAAAATGAGAGCTAACAAAAGAGTTGTGATAATTAGGTTGACACATCAAATTTTCAAATATCCATTAAATCATCAATAAAATTTCTTCACAAAGGCATTATTTTTTAGAATGAGATTTTTATACTTGGTTTAAACTAGTCATTCAAAAAAAAATAAAGACTAAAAAGCAAGAAATACCCTATAACAAAGAGCAAACGAAATAAAATATTGACCACTGTGTATTCTTGAAACTGTTTTTTAAGTCTTTTGTGTAAAAATTACACTCTACACAGACTTCTATCTGCAGAGAAGTGAAACTCTAGCTACTAAATTTCTGTGGATCTGAGTAAAAAACATTTCCCAAATCTTTCATTTTGGTTGCATGGCTGCTGGAACTAAGAACATAAATTAGATCCATAATGCCAGAAAAAATTAAATGATAGCACTGAAAATGGAAACAAAATGTAAAGGTTATGTGAGGTTAATATTATAGAGTATTAAGTGCTGAGTAGCTTCTAAATGACTTGCAAAAGTTTGCAAGTTGATTTGAAGAAAAACAATCTGTCTATAGGCAGCTTATTTTGAAAAGCAACTACCTGGTTGAAAGATCACCTATACTAACAATAAGTCTTGACCTATCAGCATGGTGTGACAGGTATGACAGACATTTCCTCTCCCAAGTGGAGTTGTGTTTCTTGCTGATAGCCATTCTCTTCCTTCATTGGTAAGAAACTCCTGTAGCATTAGCACATTTTAGCAATGCAATTTGCTAGTGATATTTCTCAGTCTCTCTTGCTGATAATGGCAGCCAGTGCAACACATATTGAAGTCACTGGATGGGGTTTCCAGTTGGGATTGTAAGGAACTGACTCAACTGGGAAGAGGAATGCTCCTTTGTCCTCTTTGGTGGAAATGGACCTATGTCTAGAAAAGTCATTGTTAGAGTGAAGTGACGGTGAAAATGAAAGTCACACTTTAGGGTAGATAGAGCATAAAGACAGAACTGGGGATCAAGGTGACCATGGAGCAACCATAACAGTCTTAGATTGCCTACCTCTAAACTTTGATCACATGAAAAGAAACTACACTTCTAATTCATTTATACTACTATTAAGCCATTGAATGTGATCCTATTTACACCAATTTTCAGATTAGCAAACATCTTGTAGATCTAAGATTTCATTAAAATTTAATTTAAAAGTAATTAGGGAAAATTTTCAACAGTATTTAAAAAATGTTTGAAAAAAATAGTATCTATGCATTCACAGAGACACACATGCATACACATACAGTATTTAAATATTGCTTACACAGTATTTAAATACTGCTTTTTATTTACTAAATTTAATTCCAAAAACCTTGGAATTTCCAATAAATTCCATCAAGACTACATGATTAGAATGTCATGCAATTTTCCTAGATAAACATTTCTATGACCTAGGTGAAGAGAAATTCATAAAAATCTCCGGTTCTGAGCCAAAGTAGAATAGATAATAATGGGATAAAGGTAGCAATAATGAAATAAGTTAATGTAGTGGTTATAAGAAGAAATGCAATTAATACACAGATGGAATAGGAGGAACAACCCATGTAATTAGAAACCAAAACCCATACTGGGACTAAATGGGGAGGGAGGATTGAACACATCCTGGAGAGGACACAAACAGAACACAAAACAATCTACTGCCACCACCAGTGCATCTCACCTGAATCCCACAATGGGACATTCTTTGCAGATGTTGCATTTGGCCTGATGTTTTGCAGTCTCAGCTGCTGCTACTCGATGCAGAACTGGTAGCCAAACCATGGACTGTGGTTCCAAACGCATCCAATCTATAAACTCTTTCACACTTATCTCTGGCTTGTTGTTATTCTGGTAAAGAAACAAATATATTAAAAGTGAAGAACATTTCATTTAAACTGAAGCAAGTGTTGTTGCTTCATAACCTTCTGGATATCTATGCAGAATTAAGAGAAAAGTTAATGTAAATCTTTCCAGGCCAGCAAAGTCACAAATGTATTAAGGTTCTTCAAGACAAGAAAATTCCAGAATTTAAAAACAGAAGAAGCAGAAATTATTATATAGTAAGAAGAAAAAATTTCCCAATATCTTACTCAGATTTTGAAAAACCAAAGCCATGCAATTTTAGGTAATTATTTCAAATAAATACTTTAATTCTATAAAACTTATTTATCTTAGACAATGTTATGGTGTGGGTCAAAAAAGTCCCTCAAAAGATTCAGAGGTGGGGATTTTGGAACATGATTAGATTATGGGATATTAACCTCATCCATGGATTAATCTATTGATGAGTTCACAGCTGAATGTGCTATATGAACATGGGCCCGAATGGAGGCAGGTGGTCACTGGGGTGTAACCTGGAAGGGTAAAACAATGTCCGCAGTCCCTTCCTCTGTCTTTGGCTCTTTTCCTATACTCCACTTCCTGGCTGTCATAAGGTGAGCAATTTCTTCCACCATGCCATTCTGCCATGCTGTTTCTGTTTTGGAGCCAGCTGACCATGGACTGAGGCCTCTGAAATGCTGAGCCAAAAATAAACCGTTTTTCTTTCAATTTGTGTATGCTAGGCACTTTGTCCCAGCAACAAAAAGCTGTCTAAAAACAAAAATGTAAGAATTTGTGGAGAAAACACTACCGACAACCTCACAAACTTGAAGGTCATTAGATATGCTAAATGTGTCCTGATATAGTCTTGTCAAATCGTCACAGTGGAAGCATATTGCTACAAATGCATTTTGTGAGATTTCCAAGTTTGTCATGATAAATTGTATAAAATTTCTTAGTCCCTCTTCAAATCCCAATATTAAGGAATATTTATATGTGCAAAGTTAAATTTCACTGACATCATCTCCTGCTGTTGTTGAGGTCATTCTACGAATCCACATGTGATTGTAAAACATGTTTAGAAAAATCATTTGGTTTTTTTATTTGTAAAATAAGAGAAGGGGCCATTATAAAATGTAACAACCCATGACATTGATTTTCCTAAAAGAGAGAGTATTAGTCTTGTTTTTTTCTCAGTGGTGATAAATCATTGGCTGTATATTGACAAAATATCTGTGAGATTGTACTTTGTGCACATGTATGACATCAGTAACATTTCTAAAGTGTCTTTATACAGAGTGAGCGTTACAAAGAAACACAAGTGCTTTCTCAGTTGAAAATTAGTAATTTGATCAATATAAAACTCAGCCCTTCATTTTCCATTTGTATATATGTTCTCAAAGAAGAGAATATATTTAATATTTAATAATATCTTTAAAATTTTATATTTAAAAAAATCTTGTCTAGAAAGAACTTAGGGACACTTTATTCACCTATTATGTTCAAAGAATTATGAACAAGGATATGTGACAGTCTGAGTGTTTAATATCCCTCTGAACTGATGTGCTGACAACTAACTCCCAAGGGGATAGCATGGGGAAGTGTGGCCTTTTGTCCATTATTAGATCATGATAGTGAAAGCCTCAGATATGGGATTAGTGCCCTTTTAAAAGAGGCCCAAGCAAGCTCACTTACACCTTTCATCATGTGAGGGTACACTAGGGAAATGCTATTTATAAACCAAGAAGCAGGTCTTCACGAGATACTAAATCTTTATCTTGATATCAGCACCTTTATCTTGGTCTTCCCAACCTCCAAATTGAGAAGTAAATTTCTGTTATTTATAAGCCAACCAGTTCATGGCATTTTGCTATAGCAGCTTGAGCACACTAAGACAGGATATAACAGTAAAAGGCAGACACAGTTCTTATCTTCATGGATCTTGGGTACATATGGAAAAGGCAAGCACTAATGACTGCTGGTACTGTTCCGAACAAAGTTGTAGCTCTAATGAGCATGAGAAGGAAGAGGTAGACAATGGTAAGGTGAACACGGTGGGGAAACATACTTGCGGAGGGCCGAGAAAGGTTTTCAGAAGATTTGAAAATTAAGCTGTCATTGCAAGGCTGAATGGGATGAGTGAGAAGGGAGCTCATCTGCAGAAGAGTCGACAAGCATTCTAAACAGAGGGCAGTGCCCAAGGGCACTGAGGCAGGGATGAAGGAACTACACCCATATGGACAGAAAGCAGAGAGCAAGGGACAAGTGGCGTGATGAGGGCAGGGCAAAGGAGGGGCCAAGCAGGTGATCCACTTTCCACGGTGTCACACACACGAAGCAGTATCTTTGCCGGCATCACTATTCTTTGAATCAAATGTTCCTTCAGAAATAAACTTACTGGGATGATTCTCAGAGTCTCTCACCATTTGGCTGCACTGTAGGCTCCTACTTGGAGTTCTCAGAACACCCTCAAAACCCCACCCCAACCCACCCTCTACATCAGCGACCCTTCTGTTTACCTGCTGGAAGCAGCTGCGGACACTCGGCTCAATGTTACTGCCTCCAAAAGCTGCCACTTCCCCCAGCTGCCGAGGAATCTGGATGGCATCATGGAGTAACAGGCCGAGCTGCCTCTGGTCACACATCTCCGTAGGCCCCGCCACCTCATTAAAGAGATCTACAAGAGGGACAGGCAAGAGGGAAATTTCTACCTGCCCAAAGCATGCTTTTACTTCAAGGATGTGGACTGAACTATGTAGACTAAAACAAAAGAATTTCACAGAAAACCCAAGGCACAAATAAATTAAAGCGCAAAATAAAAGACAGGTACTAGAAAACAGGGAAATAGGCCTTTTGCAAGTGGAAAGGGAACAGAGACATGGACGGAGTGGGGAGGGGAGAGGAAGCAAAAAGAATGAAGATGTGTCATGTGTGTGTACCAACTCCCCATGATGGATGTACTGATTATGTTCTGAAAACATACTAATAAAAATAAAAAAATTTTTAAAGGAAAAAATAAATTCAGGGGAATGTGAGTCTAATTAGTTTTTCTGAATCGTGATGAGCTTAATTCTGTGTGTCTTTAGTAGGGAACTTATTAATCACATGCCTCTTAAAATCATGTATGCCAATGCTGGGGATTTAGCTCAGTGGTTCTGATGCCTGCCTCGCAAGCACAAGGTCCCGAGTTCAATTCCCAGTACCAAAAAGAAAAAAAAATAATGTATGTCAAAACACATAAATTGATCAACCAATACAAATTTCTCTTTTAAAAAGTGCAAGAAATGTATATGAGTTAATTTTATGATCTCAATAAGGGTTTCCAGTGGGAAGCAGAATGAGCCTAAACAAAGCTTCCCTCCTGACTTATCAAAGAAATAAATGTGTCTTAAATAGCAAACCTTTACATTTCCATGATTTGCTTACCAACTTCTTGTGTTCACTCCCAAATTCAATATTCTATTAAATATATATTTTAGCTTCTTTTAAAGATTTCTATGCCTAAATCAATTTTATATAGGAAACACTAAAAAGTATAAGATGTACTTTCCCTCCTTAGCACCAGTCTCTCATTCCTTACTAAGTGTAAAAATTAATTTTGTTTTACTTCACATAATGAAACACATTTTTCAAATTTAAAGACTTAAAAATTTCTGCATCTTTTCACTTTCTTGATCTTTTCCATTCATTAACAAAAACAACAACACCGTTCAATCCCGGGTACAAAAAAAAAGAACACTGATCCATTTTCTAACCTTTTTAAAAAAATAAAATTAAAATTTCCTTCCAGCATTGGCTAATCTATTCACTACTGCAGTGTTTTAAGGATTAAAATTATTACAGTATTCCCCAAAGTAAAACTAACATACTAAGACGTTTCTTCTGGAAGGGAAAAATTTCAAATGAAATGTCTTCATTATAGAAATTAAAAGAATTTTCAAGTTCCAAAAATTCATAAGCATTCTAAATCTAAATGTTCTTCATGAGCGCTCACTTTGGCAGCACATATATTAAATGTTCTTCATGAGATACTTTCCCAGAATATAAGAAAGGGAAGTGACTATGGATTCTAAAAAATTACTTTCAAATAATGGCTAATAAATTATCAGATCAAAATGCATAATTGTCTTACAGGAGAATGATGGTAGGTCTAACATTGTCAGTAGTGAATTTTCAAATAGCTGAACCAAACTGAGTGTTATTGACATGGTAATTAGAATGCAATATGACTTTAATTATAAGCATGCATAGGAAAAGCAAATTCAATTAAGATAAATTTAATTTTATTATCATTTTTTCTCTGAGATTTGCTTAAAGCTCCACTTGTTTCTTTTCATTACTTAAAAATAAGACTACCACACCAAAATATTATTCTAAGATTTTATGATGCTTAATTTAAACCTGTTTCTAGGAGGAGATTTATTCAGTAAATTCAGAGTTGATGCATATTTACAGTAGTCTTTACAGAGAGGCAGACATTTTCAGCAATAGCAGCTATGCCCATCTTTTACCACTATGGCAAAATGCTTTTAAACATTGTGATAGACTTCTAAGTTCTTATAAAAGTTCCCAATTTTAACATTACAGTCAGATACTAATAGCAGTGTCAGGATGTGGAATGATGGGTCATGAGAAGAAAGTCACAATCTAAAACCCAAATCCCAATAAATGAGGACAGAAGAGATGTAAGTGGTCATTGAAAAGGATACTTTGTAGGTGTGCTTTTGGCGTGGCCAGGAAGCAACTCTGCTCTAAGCAGGGGGAAGGCAAATGGACTGTGGGAACTCAATCCAGAGATATTCTCTGGAAGGCACCAGCAAGGGGAGAGGTGAGATGGGGAAAGACATTGACTTTGGCCAGTACAAAACATTGATTCCAATGGATAGCAACTGATCTCAAATGGCACCTCTACCACAGAGCTGGAAGAGCACATGATCTTGAATGTTAATTCTAACAAAATAATAATGAAGAAATATTCTTACATCACTAGGGAAATCACAAGAAGAATCAGATTTGCTAAGAACTTCAATGAAAAAGAAAAAAACAAAACCTCACAACATTTCCAGTCTTGACATCCCAGTTATTAAGATGGTAGCCCAAGAGATTTCTTACTTAATTAAACCTTAAAATGGCACACATACATCATGGATTAAATTAAATAGAGATTTTCATTGCAGGGGCTTTTGCTCACCCTGCCAAAATCTGAATATTTGATGCTGAATTACAGCAAATGTAAGCTTTGAGCTTGAATTTGCATTCTTCAGAGCACGTTCAGCACCATGATGTAATTATTTCTTTAGAGAACCCTAATTCTTTCAGGAGCACATGCGAATCCCAAATCATAGATAACAAAAAAAAAAACTTTTTCTATTTTTGGAACATTGATGCTTTCATTAACATGTTGTTTTTTCCTCAATCATTGTAGAAATAATTGCTTTTTAGCTTTGGAAATTATACCTTTTCATGATTATGATGCTGATAAAATGCCACAAGACAAAAGCTTTATATAAAGGTTTTTTTGTACTGCTTCCTAGGGTATCACTCCAACAATGTTTCTCACTTCTGGATCCTACAATCAGCTTTCCTTTTTACATAAATCTGTATCTCTTTTCACTGACATGCTCCTCAAACTACAGATGAAAAACAAACTGTCTTCTAAACCTCAAATTCAAAATCTAATAGACTCTCTATTTTCAGGGATCCCAGAAAATAAAAGTTTTTAAAAATATATGTATTCCCATTAGATATAAGATGTAGCTATGATTTTAAGGCCTACAGTCAAATACTCTCATTTGCTGTTGTTATTCCGATTGGTTTTTTTGGGGGTTTGGTTTTGGGATTTTGTCTGTCTGTTTTCTTGGTGGTGGGTATAGAATCCAGGGCTTTGTGCATACCATCTATCGCTGCTTTATTACTGACCTACACCTCCAGCCCCTCCTCTTGTTTCTGGATATCTCTCCATTCATGAAACACCCCTGACTCTATCTTCCCAAATGCATACTTTTATCTGTATAGAATACACAAGACAGGATCAAGTTGCTCACACTTTACAGAAAAAAATTAAATCTTTTTTTTTTCCTTTGGTACCAGGGATTGAACTCGGGTTCTTGCGCTTGCACAGCAGGTGGTGAAACCACTGAGCTAAATCCCTGGCCCTAGAAAAAATTAAATCAAAAGAGTTAGTAGTTAAAAACTTGGACACACCACAGCAAGCGCTACTATTTGTAGGAAATTTTAATATGTACTATTTCTAATTCCTTTCCAAGCAGGAATTATTGGCTTTACTTTTGAGTTGAATTAAATTCATTAAATTTGAACTTCCTGAACTGTAAGACAGGTGTGATGCTACCTCTTGGCTGCTACCTCTTCAAAGGGATGGAGTAACCTGCCCAACGATTAGATTCAGAGTGCTATGCCCTTTCCAATGTCAAGCTTTCATTAACTGACAGCTAAAGGGACATTGCTGATTTATTTGGTGACTATAAACATTTTATTTTGTTGCAACTAGACAATATAATTATTTAAAAATATTATTTGATTATGTCCATAAAGGTTCTAGCCCATCTTAACTTTTATTTTTTTTAAACCCTGGACATATATGGTTGAAAAAAGTTGACCTTTGGAGTCAGAAAAATCTAGGATCTAGTTCTACAACTTGCTGGGCTCTGGAGCCTTGGACTAGATTTTTAACCTATTTCCGTATTATTTTTTTCAACTGGAAAATGGAAATCATTTTGCCTACATTTTATGGAGATTATTCTAAAAAATTAAATGAGATGAAAAATTTCTATTTGGTTTTCACTCAACCAAAGCATTACATCTTGTGGCAGTATAATCAGCTTTCCTTTTTTGGGGGAGGGGGTACCAGGGATCAAACTCGGGTCCCTGTGCTTGCACAGCAGGCAGCGAAACCACTGAGCTAAATCCCCAGCCCCAGTTAATTTTTTTTTTGGTACCGGGGATCGAACTTGGGACCTCGTGCTTGCAAGGCAGGCGGCGGCACCACTGAGCTAAATCCCCGGCCCTAATCAGCTTTTCATTTCACAAAAATCCAAACCTCTCTGCACTGTCGCCTTTTGTCCAACCTGGTACATTCACAGTAAGGACTTAAAAAATGGGAACCACTATTACTAGAAAATCATATAAAGAATGTTTCTCAGTCAATTGCTACAAGTAATATTACTAAAAACATGATATATGAAACGTCTTACATACATCTGTATTTTTCTTCTAAGAGACCTTTAGAGAGGGACGTCAATCCAATCTTCAGACTCTGCACTCTAATTTTTCCAGTCCGACCCCTGAAATGATCAGAATCTCAATGTGTTACATGCATTTTTAACTGTATGAAATATGCTAATTCTTCCCAAGAATCTATTTTTTGAGAGTAAATTATTAAAAAAAGTTGTCTTAAACATGTTTTCTATTCACTTTTTAAAATTAATATTAAAATACCAAAACTTCATCACATATTCTAAGTGGTTCGATCAACTCTGGAGAAATATATAACTTGCTGTCACTTTACACACAACACAGAAATGAAGGAGAATGAATGAAAGGAAAACTGAAAATAGTTACTATAAAGTTAAAAAGATCTCATTATGAATTAAAATTTGTTAATAGTTATAAATGCAAGAATCAAACTAAATGGCTAAAGCAACCAAAATATCATGTAACAATGCAGCAAGAAAGGGTTATGTTACTGATACATCCAAAAACAAACATAAGGAAACTGACTAGGAAATTAAGTATATACTGAAGACTTTGAACCTGATGAATACTTAGAAATTTATTGTGTTCATATACTTTGGTTTCTGTCAATGCAGTCTTTATAAATTGCTGTGACAATTTTAATAGTTCTTAAATAGGTGTGATGTCAGCATTTGGGAAAATATCAAACTATATGTAAAAACAGAATAAATGAATGAATAAATGCTATTAAATAGTTTCACTCTATGCCAGTAAGACACTATTTACCTTCACTTATAAGTCAATTACAAGAAAAATTTTATTTTGTCTGTAAAAATGGAAAGCTGTCTTTATTCCAATGCTTATCAAAGAATTAGTAAGTTGTCTACCAAATGTTGGCCACAGTATTAATTCCATAAATGGGAAAAAGAACCAAAAAATTAATAAGACATGATCCTTCCCATGGCATAACACACTCCTGAAAAAAGTCTTTATTGCTATCTTTATTATTTCAGATTTGAGGTCAGTTTTTAGTTTAGGTTTTTGTTATTAATTTTTTAAGTGTTTAATGTAAAAGTACAGTATACTTAAAATCCATAACCAAATATTTACATGATATATAAATAAATAAGATTTAGTAATTCATACTATTATAAAAATTTTATGACATAACTATAATTCTTAGTAGTCTTATTGTCAAATTATATTTAAATCTTTATCCTCCTAGGATTTTTTACAGTAATGCTAATATTCATGCACACAAATTATACTCAAATAACTTTCTGTATACATTCCATGCCATATACAGTGTAGGATAAACTTAAAAAGTAAGCATGCTAGGAGATTGGTGAAATATCAAAATAGTCCCTCAACAGCACAGGATTTATAATTACAATAAATCACATCAAACAACTTATTGAACTCTTACAATGTACATGCACAATATTCAGAATTGACTTATGAGACAATACTTAAATATAGCAGAATTTCTAGATTAAAATAATGATTCCCAGTTTGTCACAATGAAAGCAATGCCAGTTTCAAATTAACCCTTAACTGAGCTAAGCTATAAATTGCATTTCTACTTAGTATTTTTCAGGAGTTTCCTAATTATAACATGAAATAGACAATGTCTGTTTTCTTCCTTTAAAATCAGTTTTCATTTTCTGACTACAAACAACAGACCTGTAGAAAATAACAAAAGTCTGTTGAATATCTGAGACTAGTACATGAATGTGCCTAAGAACAAAACAATCCCTTAAGGGAAAAAGGATCAAAATGATACACATTAGAGCGTGACCTCTAGTCCATCTTGACAACACAAGACAGAAACATCATCAGAAAGACAATTGAAAATGTCAATCATCCCTTCATCCACCATGAACAGTTGTAAAGGTTTACTGTGATTCCAGCATTGCTTTATGTACTGTAGGGACCAAGGAAAAAAAAAAGACACAGTTCTTACCCAAGATAAGATCATTAACTAGTTGGGGAGGTAAGACAAAAGAACTAGAGAAAACATAAGATCAACCTTTATACATGGAAATAAAGAACCAAGAACAAGATCATTGTGACTGAGCAGTCATTAGGGATTAGTGTAAACAGTCATCAGTTTCAAAGCATTTGCTAGAAAAGATAGGTCTAAAATCAGACATGTAATGACCCGCTTCCTCAACTACAGGGTGTGTGACAGGGAAAGCCTGAGCAAGGGGCCAGAGGCAGGGTGGGAGCATCAGTCACAACGCAATTAGATTAAAGTGAGGCCACAGGACCGAGAGTTCTGATGGCAAAAATGATCAGGATGCTATGTATAAATGTAACAGTTCCTCGGGATGAATGTAATTAGCCTGTGTCATGAACATACACTAAGAAAAAGATATTTAGATTTGAGAGACAATAGGGAGCCAATAAAATTTAGGAGTAAATGACATAGCCCAGTATTTAAGTATTTGGTTCCCCTGATAGTTTTCATAAGTAACTCCTGAAATTAGTTGAACTGGAAAAATAAGGACCTTTAAAACTATACCCACGCTGGAGTACTGGAAAAATAAATTAACACTGCGACAGATGAGGCTAATATTCTCCACAGATAAAAAACAATATTTAAACTAATTGTTCCAGACTATTCCTTTAAACCATGATTTAAATGCTTCTGGTTTCCATTAAATCCAGAAGGAAGATTGGGAAATAAGACTTTTTAACCTGGGAAGATGAAGAGCGAGTAGGGCTACAAATTCATAAATGAGCTCAATTTTATCTTACAGCTTATAAAGACCACTTTACATACATTAGTTCATTTGCCCTTCACAATCACCTTTTGTGTGCTAAGCTGAGCAGATATTTTTATCTCAAATTTTCAGATGAGAAATTGAGATGATAAAGTTAAGTGGCTGCAGTCACATAGCAATGAGAACCAGAAATCTAAATTCTTATCATCTGCAATAGATAAAAATGGATTCTTCTTTCAAAATTCTGAATATTAGGACAAATTAGATATATATAAAAACTTCTAAGAGACAGTTTACTTAAAATAATTTTTTCTAGATATGGGGAGTATGGTAAGAATAACCAAGTGATTTCCAAAAATATTTGAATATTAGGCCCATAACTTTCATATGTGATAAGTAGCTGGGAATAAAATGGCCTTATCTCTCTACTAGTTTTTCAACCAGTAAAATACAGAGATCCCTAAAGTCCTTCTACTTAGGGAATTTTATGGTCTACTATGTTTGCATCACTCATTATTTCAAGAGCTAGTTGCAGTTGACAATGCTTATCAAGGTTGCATTGTACTACACAAAATAAGGCAGTCAAAACGTAGGATTAATGCTTTAGTTTGAATCTGGACTTTTGCTCAAAAGTCTGTGTTCAAAGCTGATGCCACGCTAGCAAGAGGTCTCTTGAGTCTTGGGTGCGTGCCCTCACAGAAGAATGTGGAACCTGCTCTCTGTTTTCTCTCTTCCACTTCCTGGCTGTGGGGCGAGTGGTTTTGCCCTGCCACCATGATGTGCCACTTCACCCACTGCAATGGGGTCAAACTGATCATGGGCTGAAACCTCCAGAGCTGTGAGTTAGAATGAACCTTTTCTTCGGTAAGTTTGGTTATTTTAGGTACTTGTTATCGTGATAGAAAGCTGAGTACATAACTAATGAACGAATGTTAGAGCAGCTGAACGAAGTTATTATCTCTAAGGTTCATAGATCTCTCAAGGGTCTATAATGCCCTGGTACATTAGGAAAAAAAGATCACAGATCCCATCAGATTCTCAAAGAGAACTATGGCTTGCAAAACCTCGGTAACTATTGTTGAGGTAAATGAGTAAGTCATAGTAGAGAAACTTAAACAATCAACTCTGGACATCTGTGTTACCACATTAAGAGTAACTATGCTTTTTTCTTAAGTTATTCCATGAGACTTCTCTCAAAGATAGAAAGCTAGACTGAGTAGGCATCATTCTGACTCATCAGGGTCTCTGTTGTATTTCTTTGCATGAAAGGAAGCTAAGTCCAACAGGCTTTCTTTCCCTTTAAAATGGGAAATGAGGAATTTTGATATTGTCTTTCTAAATAAAAACAAGTACTTCAGTGTAGCGTTTTCATGTGCTCATATTTGATGGTGGGAAGTGGAACTGTGCCAACATTAACCCACTAGAATATGAATCACAACATTTCACACATCGGTTCCTTCTTGACTAAGTGCCACTATTTCCTTGGGCTGTCCAGTGACAACAGCATATGTTTGTGTTGTGAGCTGAACTGCGTTCCTCTAAAATTCATGTGTTGAAATCTTAACTCCTCGTACTGCAGAAAGTGACTGTATTAAGAGACAGGGTCTTTAAAATATAATTAAGTTAGAATGAAGTCAGTAGAGTGGGCTCTAATCCAAAATGACTAGCATCCTTATAGGAAGAGGAAATGAACAAACAGACAACACAGAAGAAAGACCATGTGTACACCCAAAGGAAAGGCAGCCAAAGAGAGAGAAGCCTCAGAAAGAAAAAGCAATGGTGTTGATGCCTTGATCTCAGACTTTATCCTACAGCACGGTCAGGATACACACTATGTCATTTGTTGTTTGTCAGTGTCGTTTAAGCCCACTTTGTTGTGGCAACCCTAGAAAACTAACACAATGTGTCAGAGCCACAGAGGATGCTGAGGCAAAGTATTTTAATTTCTTTTGCAGTTCTTCCTTAAAATATGCCATAGAGTTGAATAAAGTTTCTATTAGTCTATGAATTTAGCAATAAGCATTTGCACTTAAAATGCTTAATTGACTAGCTAGTTTGGTAAATTTACCTCAGAAAAATGTCTCCTTTGAGGTTTTAAAAAAGAGGAAATTAATGATGGGTTAATGCTAATAGTAGTATTTTATTCTAGAATAAAAATCTGTATTAAAATGAAATGCATGAAAAGATATCCAATAGAGATGTAGTAAATCCCATATTCATTACTGTAACAAAGATTCATGCTTCAGTGAGTTTCTTAAGTGCCCTCCAGTACACAATGGCTATTTTATTATTTTTAAAAAGATTCCATAATATTTGTAAACATTGTAAGAGAAAAAAGTTTTCTAATGCCAAAGTAAAATTTTAGATAAATCATCTCTAAAGCTCTCATCATTTATTTCTTACATGGAATCAGTCAGCTGCTAAATAGGTTTGCATTCATGCACTACCATCTATCTTCTTCCTCTTTAAAGCAAAGGCTGATACATACAAATTTCATATACTGTAGCTCGTTAAAAGAAAAACAATTTAGATTCTGAGAGAAAAAAACAGTCCTAATTTTCTTATTGCATTTTTGCATACTTTAAAACCCTACCAGAAGAATGAATAATTCCTAATGTTTCAGAAATGTCAGCCCACAGCAAGTCTTCCTAGAACTGATTAGTTCACAAATAGATTGTTATAATCGTAAAGGCCAAATTAATGGCAGATGAGTTATGCTGGAAGTTGAGAGTGCTCTTTATTGTAACAGTGAGCACCTAATTATATTACAAATATGAGAATGTCCTGTAGCATACATTATTTAAAATACCATCTGAACACATTAACCATCATGGCAATAAATATAGTTACTACCTAAAGACAAATTAAATCCCATTCACTGCCATTCAAATTGCTCTTAATCTGTTACACAAAGATTGAAGAGCACAATATTATGAGCTAATAAACTACTTTAACTCATAATGATATACAAAACTTTTCTTTTTGAAAAAAAAAAATAGTGTAAGACATCAAGGAATAAGGGGAAGGAAATAAGACACAGCTGTATTAGGTTTCTCTAGCTTCTTGACAAATATATAAATTTGAAAGCTTTTGTAAATTGAAGCAAATCCTTAAAATAATAGTTGCATATTCTTTTTTCTTCTATTGTTGTGAAGAGTTCATATGGTTTGGAAAGTCATTTATTTTCAACAATTCAGTATTCCCACTGGGAAAAGCATGTTGTAAACAATTCACTTCAAAAAGCTAAGTATTTTCTATTACTAACATATTTTATTCAATGCTTATAAATTAATGGGAAAAATACAAACTTACGTATCATACACATTGAGCAGCCAGTTGAGACACATGTCCACACAGAGTGGGACGTTGACCAGGTCCTTGTGCATTTGCTCGAGCCCGTCGTAAGTGGTTGTCAGGCAGTTGATGACATCTGGGACACTTAGCAGCTGGTCATTTTGGTTCAGCTTGTGCTGTTTGAAAACTTCATTTGTTGTATTCAACTCTAAGAGATCCACTAATCAGGTGAGAAAAAGGATTATGAGCAGTCAGTGAATAGCACAGCCACAGGGAAACAAAGCATTTCTAGTCTCAAGAGCTTGGCTTGATTTCCCAAATTAAAAGAAAAAATTGTCCTTTTCAGTTAAATTATCCTTTCCCTTCTTTTATATTTTTTCTTAATTTTTAAATTTTCTATTCCCTATATACTTTTAACTGATACATAACATGAATATATATATATATATATATATATATAAATGCACATGGGCTACCACATGATATTTTGGTACAGTATAAAATGCATGTTTGAGTCAGGTTAAACACATCTATCATCTCAAACATTGATTATTTCTTTACAGTGAAAGCATTCATAGTCCTTCCCTGTAGCTTTTTGAAATGTGCAATGCATTATTGTTTTCTATAGTCACCCTAGTGTGCAACAGCACACTGGAGCTTCTTGCTTCGAAGTAACATAACATAGTACCCCTGGCCAACTATACTTCATATCCCTGCAAAGTAATCATCTGTAAACAGAGCTTTGTAACATGCACATAATGACATACAAAGTTCACTGAACGATGTTCAGCAAAGGAAACAGGTTCGATAGAAATATAGTACTTCTAAATTGCCACCTAGGTCAACCTGATCAATAAAGCTGTCACGAACTGGCCCACATCTGGTTTGCTTCTCATGCGACTGGCATACACATAGCTCCTCATGACACACAGCTAACGAGGGTGCCTAGACACTCACAGGACATTGGTCTTCACTTACTTATCTGCTCCAATCTTTCCTCCTCATGTGTAAAACATCTACAGTGAGCCCTGTACTGCTAGAGCATGTAGGGTGTGCACAGAGCCTGTGCTCAAAGACATCCTGAAAACTCTACTAAAAGGAAGAGTAAAAGTGTCCTAAGAGAAAAAGCACAAATCTCTCTGAGAACTGATACAGGATGAATATCCCTTGTTGAAGATGCATAGCACCAGATATGTTTTAGATTTGAAAATTTTTCCTATTTTGGAATATTTGCATATATGTGATGTGAGCTCAAGTCTAAACACAAATTTTTTATGTTTCACATATACCTTGCAGCCTGAAAGTAATTTTGACTGTGACGTACCACAAAAGATCAACATGGCATTTTCCACTTGGGCTGTCATGTCAATGCTTACAAAGTTTGAAGTTTGGGGGCATTTGGATTTTGGATTATCGGATTAGGAATGCTCAGTGGGAAAATGACTGGAGAAGCCTCCCCAAGGAGATAGCATTTGAAGTGGACACTGAAAATTAGATAAGATACAAGGGATACATGGGAAGCAGCTTGAGAAGAGACAAAAATCTAAGCAAGTGCAGGAGGCCTGTGGAATGTGCAGTGCAGAGCACACTGTGTACACACGTGGTTACACAGGGCAGATACACAGGGCTCCCAGGGCAGGCATGCACTGTCTCAGGGAAACACGCAAAGCCCACAAGGAGCTCACACATGCATACACAAAATCTTTCGTTGCTGGTTTTTGAAAATCAACTCTGAGTTGTTCATTAGCTAACTGAAAACAAGGAAACGAAGCGGGTTATCAAACTGCAATGTATCTATACATTTATTGAGTGTGGAAATGACCCTTCCAAATCTAAACGTAACAGGAACCAAATGTTAGAGAAGCCACACTAATGTAAGGAAAAACTGTTCTCAATCTCCATACTTCACATTTTACCATTAAAAAAAAAATACCAGTGGAGCTGACAATATATAACTACTTATTTGGCTGATGCAAAAACCACTCCCCCCAAAAATGTGACATATTTTGACATTTATCTAAAATGAACACATGGCTTCCTTTGAATTTTTTTCCTATCAACCAAATAACCACTAATTTTGAATTTTTAAGGACATTTTTGAAACGTGTCCATGCTAGCTGCTGAGAGAGCACAGAATTACTGTTTTCAAGTTATCTACAATAGAAAAGAACTGTTATAAAATTATACAGATTAAACTGATTTATGAAACAGCTCAAAAGGAAGAAATTTTTTTTAAAGAAAAGACAGAAATTTGAACATGTAACAAGCAAATCTGGGTAACAGGGTAATTAATTTCCTTCAGGTGTCAAATATGTTACTGGTAAACCCAAGCAGGTAATAAAAATAACTTGCACAAGCTTCACATGAGTTAGAGACAATGACAGAAGAAGCTAAGAGTCATCTGCAATTTTCATTGTCATTTTTAGCCCATTTCTTGGCACTGGACATTGTTTTCAATTATAAAGTTCTGGATAGCAGTAGGAAAACTTATCCTCCACTGTGCTCGACACAGGGAAATATTTAATAAAGGACAGTAGCTACAGAACTACAATTCCCCACAGATACAAAGAAACATATTCAAATACTGCCAAAATGGTCTAAGTTTTCTGAATTCCAGCGCTAATTATTCCAGCATCACAGCTCTGCTATTGGATCCCTGCGTGGCATAAAGTGACATAGCCCAAGTTTCAAAAAGACCATTGCCTGAATCCGGCTGTCCTTCACTTCTTTTGGGAAAGTTCCCCTTGTACAGTCTGTAACTGTGACAGTAATTTGCCACGTCCTACAGACTATCGCATCTTCAATTTTCAGTGATTTACTCTGACAGTGCCTCAGTGCCTAAGCCAACCATGGATCTTCCTGAAGTGTCACATTCAGGTACCTGTAAGGAACTGAGTGCACTTAAATGACAGAAAATTATGATTTTCTCTTTTCGAGGGGAGACAAATGACAGCTCAGTCATGCGGTAAATGAAACAAACAGCAGAATCATTTTCTAAGCAACTTTCAGGCTTTTTCTGAATCCCACATATGAGGCACAGGGGATCAAATGGAAATGCATCATCATCCTCCTGTCCTGCCAAAAACGAACACTCTTTACCACCTGACCTTGGACTCAGCACGCTACCTCCTTCATCTATCTCCAGTGCACCAAAACATAGGCAGTGCTCAAGGTTTCATATTTGGCCCTGTGCTCACTAAGCCTGATGCCTTTCCTCACACTATGACTTCCATTATGACTTCTCCCTGAATGAAACCAGATTCCACTTCCTCCTTTTCTCATGCCTGAATAGCAGGTGCACATTCCTGTTCCTCAGTTCCCTAGAGATGTATCATTTTCTTTTAGGATCCTCTCCCTTATTATGTCTCAACTAAAAGTCCTGCCTTCCCTTTACCCAGTCTGCAAATCTCTAGATTTCCTTTTTCTCCCCTACTATCACTAGCCAGCTCAACTCCGATCATCTTCCATCTGAAGCATCTACTCATCCTCTGTTCCTCCCCTCCAGCCTGTCTTAGATATTACCCAAAGTGTGTATCCTCCTCTCGGCCCTATTACCAAACCACACAAAACAGGAAATAGTTGTAAAGCTATCCTCTCTATCCAAGCATTAAATACAACACTATGAGAGCTGCAGGAACAAACTAAAGGAACCAGAAAAGATCTCAGGACAGACATGACCTTCAAACTGACCAAAGCCAAATTTAAGAAAATTTCTGGATATTGGAAAAATAGCTAAAGCACTCCATTCAGACTCCATTACTTGATGCTCTGCTGACTAATAGCTCAATTCTGTGTGGCTTTATGTCCTATAACTCCAGGAAACTGGCCTTCATTGTGAAGGGACAAAACTACCTTTTGCTTCTCTGCTGTCACCTATCACAAAAAGTTCTTTAAAAAAATATATATAACATACATATAAGAATATACATATACACATATATTTTTTTTCTTCAAGTCATATATATATGGTTTGAAGAAAAATAGTAGAGAAAAACTTCTTAATCCATCAAACAGTGTCTTACCTACTTCTTTTCTCATTACTGAGACAAAATACCCAACACTAAAAGTGGAGGAAAGCTTTGTTTTGGCTCACAATTTGTAGAGATTTCAGTTCATAGTTGGCTGGCTCCAAGGCAGAGGGCCATGGCAAAGGTGCATCACAGAGGAGAAACAGTTCATGACAGGGAGAAGGCAGCAAAAGCAGCAAGCAGTAAGTGACAAGGGATGACTCTCTTTCTGTCACTTATGTACTATCCAGGCCACCCACCCTTAGGGTGGCTGGCACTGACACCTAGGGTGGGGCAGCCTTAATCCTAGCATCGCACCTTGAATCAATACAGGATCACATTCTTGATCCCAGCATCACACACTCTAGATGCAAACAACTCCAAAGAGTGCCACCTATGACTGCATGAGGGTTTGGGGGGACATCTAAATGCAAACTATAATACACAGCTAAAGAAAAAGAATGCTACTCACATCACAGAAGACCCTTAGAAAATCCTCCTTAACTATGCTTCTTTACAATCACAACCATAACTGCTAAACTTTGTATTTCACTTTCAGTTCTTCAAAGTATATACATGTCCCTAAATAGTACAGCATTTAGGTCTGCATGTTTTGTACATGAATGGAAACAAAGCACTAATTTCTTCTGTCATTTGATTTTCTTCCTTCAACTTTATAGTTCTAATGTTCACCACATTATACTGATTGCTAGTTCATTTATCTTGCTGCTGTATCGTAACACACTTATGAATATGCCAAAAATCAAACAAATTTAACTATTAAAAAGTGCTACTGTAACACCTACTCATGTCTTCTGGTCTATTCATATATAACCTTCAAATTCAAATCATTTGCTCAGTATGTCCTGAGTTATATGAGATCCTAAGTGGGAAAAACACAGATTCATGCTTCTTATAATTCATTTTGGAGAGACAGACAATAAAAAACTACATAAATAGTGTACTAAAAATTCTGACACTAACACTGTGCCTTAGTACCAAGCATGATGTCAAGTGCCAGATTGGGGAAGTAGGAATCCGATGAGATGGAGAATCAGGATTGATCTACTCTGGAGGGAGAAGCCACAGAAAATCTCATTAAAACTTTGATGGCAGCCAGAGACCCAAAGGGAGCATGCACAGCAGCCACTGAGGAAGCCCAGGCACAGTGAGTGAGGAGCAGCGCTTTCCAAGGAGGAACTGAATATAGTATCTGCCTTTCAGGTCATCAGCTAGAACTGTGAGTGCCCAGAGCAGAGCCAGGTGAAGTAGGGAACAAGAGACATGGGCCAGGCAGGTCCCCTCCATTCCAAGGGCAATAGGAGTCTGCTGAAAGCAGGAGTGTGTGTCCACACACAGCATTCTCTCCCTGAATGTGAGTCCCTTGTGTGTGGGAACCGAGGCTCTGTACCTTGTTTTTTCTCCTGCACCATCTTGGGGGCTCAACTAATGAACATATGGTAGTAGAGCAGTGACAAAGCGCTCTCTCCTCAGGACAGTCAGCTGGGTGGGGATTTGCACCAAGTGAGAGCTGACCTTGACCTCAAGCACTTCTCAGGGGAGACAGCCCACTCCCCCGGCACACAAGCCAAGCATGTGTTGTTCAGGGGAGAAGACAGCATTACAGGCAATCAGAAAGTACTGGAAAAATTGGAGGCAGGTGGGAGCTTGTAAATGTTTCCAAAAGAGGTACACGTTTAATGGTATTTCAGAGGCATAAAGGGTTACAGACAGATGGGGAGAAAGGGTCAGGGCATTTCAAGTAAACAGAGATGTTAGGAGAGGAAGTAGCAGATTAATCACAAACAGGTGACTTGACAAGTGGAGGACAGGCCCCAGGCTGCAGTGCAGAGCAGACCAGCGGCCAGGGAAAGGCAGAGGCCAGGGGCTGTGAGGCTGTCCTCTGGAATATCCAAAATCCCACACAAGCCAGCACTTTCACGTAGGGCGTCACCAGATGTCCTTAAGTAAGAAGTTGGAGGAATCTCCCTTTGTTTCTTCTCAAGTCTGAGCATAAGGTGAAGGAAAGAGCCCTGTTTCTTCAGAACTCAGAAGAACCAACAGAAGAAATCACCAAATGCATAAATCTGTTTCTCCACCCAGAAGTATTCCTGGAAACAGGGACTATGCTCACAGTGATGCATCAGCAGAGCTCTCCTGGCAGAGTCATTTGTCCTCATGTTATAGCTCATCAGGTCTGGGAAGCCCTGCCAGACCTGTCAGCTGGATACTAGACATGCAGCTGACTCTCTCAAAACTGCTGTCACCATGGACCAGCTGGGTAGACGAAACACCCATCTTGTGTTTGTAATTTATTCCCTATTTTCTCCCTGCTCAATGTACCCCTCACCAGCCACAGTGTATTGGCTTCCATTTCTTGCACTGGTCATTCTGAAACACTTGCTGCAGCTACTAGAGCCCACTAATTATCTTTAAGGCTCTGTGGATCCAGAGTCAAGGACACCTCGTTCTTCCTTTCATTGTTTTATCTGCAAGTGCTTCTCAGCCCTTTAGACCTCTCTCCACGCAAAGGTTAAGTGTTTTTTAAATTATTATTGAAAGCTTTGCATTACTGTTTTTCTCTAGATGATTACACATATCTCTTTGCTCAACTTCCCTCATGCAGGCAGTTCAAAATTTAGAGCCAATTTCTATTGACTTTTAAGGGGCAAATTTTTCAACCCTAACATACCATTTTTCTAAGGGTAATTTTCAAAGCTTCACTAAGCTGCCTCGATGTACAATAACTTTTAATGAAATGTAGCAAGTAAGAATATTTAGAGCTTTTTAAATTACCCTATCTTAAAAGTATAGGCAAATGGCATTTTCCATATTAACTGACAAGGCCTATCTGTTCTTTGACTAAACTTAATGATTAACACTACAAGAACAAATAGAATCTAGAGAGCTTGAAGCTAGATCATTTCTATTATAAACATTCATATTTTTACTTACTTTTATGTTATTTACAGGAAGAAATAACCCTTTGGCAAAATGACTATCACAGAATATCACTCTGAACACACACACACTCTACAGGAAAAAATTCATTGGTTATACTAAATGTCTCAAGATACATTTAAAAGAACACAGAGCTTTTTCTCTAATTTGCTGAGCTGCCTGTTCACGTTTTAGATTAGAAATGTGATTGTTTAATGTTTCTTTGTTGTACGATTTTACTCAGGCAAACTGTTTGAAGCCCCATACCTGTAAATGGGTACAAAGTATGAAGAAGGCAATGGACTACTACTTGGATTTCTTGATTTAATCTTTTTAAATTAGGTAACAGCATAATGTTTGAGAAAGCTTTCGGTGTTACTCCCGTGTTTTGGTTAATTTTATTCTCTAACTGAAGTGGCATCTGTTCATTTATTTCACTACTGCATACTGATGGGCCAAATAATGAAGCATTTACAGAACCATAGCCAACTCCTTGCGAGGCATACACTGATAATCAGGTTAACTCCACAAATGCATCACTCTCTTCGTATAGCTTTGTCTTTAAAAAGAAAAAAGCATTCCAAAGAATAGAGTGATTAACTTTGGTAGAATAACTCACAGCATAGTGCTTTTTGTAGTCTTCGGATTTTGATCGCTGTGCGGTAGGCAGAGAAACGTACATTATTCAGGTCAGCTGAAATGGAAAAAGGAGTAATTTAAACAGCATGCTTATTTAACTTACACTGAATGCCAAGAATGTATTTGCTTACTTTGGATGATGGAAAAATACCGCGTCTGTCCTCAATAAAAAGCCTTCTCCTAATTTCACTACGTCTATTTTTGCAAATAATTAAATGATCATTAGCATCATGATGCGATACATTTCAAAGCAGTTCTATGAAGAAAATTCTAAGAATATTTCAAATAGGTGGCATGGCTCAAAACCCAAAGTATAGTGCTTTGGCATGCCGAGTTCTTTGACTTGCAGGACACTGGAAGGGGAAGGGCCTTAAAGCAAGGTCTTTCTGACTTTCTTCTGCCCTCCTGTCTCTTATTCCACTTTCTCCCCCAAATAAAGTCAAACAACCAGAATTCCTCTTCCTCAAAGCAAGCCACAGAAACTGGCACTGCTCTTCTCCAAAGCCAGCCATAAAATCTAGAAAGGACACTCTCTGACCTTCCCTTTTGTCCCTTGGAGACTATGTGACAGGCATCCTGAAGGCCACACAGAGAAGCTAAGCAGCACCTGGACAGAAAGACTTGCTCAGGTTCTCCTTCAGTCTAATACCATTAGATAAGACCCCTTTTGTCTAATCAGACTTTGACATGGCTGGCGATTCTTCATGGGACCTGTACAGAAAACTAGACCATTTCCCCCGGGGGTCTTTATTTCTCAAGACTCCCATGTTCCATAAAACTTTGATTAAGTTCATTGTCTGTTCTCTAGTTAACCTGTCATGCGTTGCAGGATAATTAGTTGTGACCCTTACAGTGGAGGAGGAATAGGACCATACTTTCTGCCCCTATGTAGGAAAAAGAAGATGAGGAAAAGAAGATACAACTGCTACTATGGCCAAATAGATTCCTTCTCTATTGCTAGCTAGAGGGGACTGTCCTCCTCCAGGGGCATTTTTCTCAAGGATAATTAGTTTTCTGTCAACCAAGCTGTTTATTGCACTGCTCATGAGGGTGGTCCTCTTCTGCCCTGTAGTCAATCTGGTTAAGATGATCAATATTACAATCTTGAAAACAATGCATATTGTAATTTCCTGTTCTGTGCCCTAACGACGGAGTATCAGAGACACTAGAGTCAGAAGAAAACTTTCAAAATTTGCCACCTCACTTTATGAACTACAGAAAGCATTGGTTTTCTTGTTTGTCTTCTGCAGCACCTTCTCTTACCCAAATAAAAGAGCATGCAGAAGAAATTCCAATGTTTAAGAGATTAAAAAAAAAACTATGTGCCTCTTGCTGAAATGGGAATGGGAGGCTTGAGTGCTGCTTCTCTCTCCCTAATTACCTGGAGAAAAACTAAAAAAATAATCCTGGAACAACCTGACAGAAGCAGGCTGAGCAATCAGCTGAAAGCAACTGTCTACTAGAAAGAAACGAGTAGGACCTTCATCTCAGAATGTTTTATTGTACATTTTATATACATTGTATATTACAATAAATTTAGCTTTTCATAACCTAAGCAAATGAAATTAAGTTAGCTAAACTGATTTACAAAATTCCTAAGTAAAAAAAGCTAAAAAAAAATTAAGGCAGTGGATTGAAGTTCCACAGCTATTACATATTTTTTTAAAAGCTGAAATTTAAGATGGCTCAATATGAAAGAGGTCAAACCTACAGTTCCATTCCTCCTGGTAAAAGAACTCCCTCGGCTCCCACTCCTCCAAACCACACATCCTCTTAAGAAGACAGGCAATACCTGCTTGCTGTGTTGCCCTTGGGAGAGTCAATGCCATTCAATGGTAATGATGTCAGTCTTCAATGTACAATGTCATGTAAGAAAAGCTGGTGACTAGTTTCCTTTCAAGAATGTACAGCTCTCAGTCATTTAGTTAATCTGTTCCTGTTCCTAAAACAACACTTACCAAGGGATTGAAATAGTTCAGTCATCTTAGGATGATCCCAGCAGGTCGTCTGTGTTTGATGACTGAAAAAAAGGGTAAAGTTTTAAAAACAAACAAAAGACCATCAAATCTAGGCCACAAAGAAAATACTCAAATGGAATTCTTTTTTTCAAAAATTTCAAGATACATACAAAATCGCCACCATCGTGGATTACTCAGGACCTGATGGCTAATTATTACTTAATATTGGAAACACTAACAATGCATTTTATTTGACCAACCATATTGTGACAGAACAGATGAAAATTTCTGATTTTCCTGTTATCAAAAAGAACTGAAACTAAATATTAAAATCTAGATATCAAGAGTGACTGTCGGGGGCACTTGGGGCCCCAGGATGATGTGGTCAAGTCAGTAGAGGTGTCAGAATAAATCCGATCCCGAAAAGCAGATGTAGATTCTCATGCAGAACAAATCCCCAGGCAGCAGAAGCGCTGTGAAGATCTGCTATCATCTAGCAATCTTAACTGAATTTTCAGAGACCAGAGGAATGAAGAGTTTAAGTGTGAATGGTATTTCCACCTCACAGTCCATGGAGCTGCCCTCCTTTCTAACCCTGGCTCCCTCCTTCCTCAGTGCAGATTTGCTCTCCTTCCTCTTCCTGTGTATCCAGAGCTCCTCTCCTCTCAGGTAGGTGTCTCTCTCTTGAACATTTTGATTCTTCTCAGCTTCCTCTGGGAACCAGCATTATTATTTGTATATGTATTGAACTATTTTGTTTCTGATCCTTATTCCTCACTTTCAAAGCAAATTTTTATTACTTTCTCTTTTTCTGAAAATTTCAAAACTAATACATATATTAGCTGGAAGTCCATAAGCCATCGGATGAGAGTAAAACAGATAAATATAGTGTTTAAAATTGTATATGTGTGTGTGGTGTGTGTGTTAAGTAGTTCATCGCTTTGATGGGTTAGTGGCCTTATTTTTAAAAATAGTTTACTGTCCCTTATCTAGGTCAGAATAGGGTAATAATATTTAATAGTACTCAAAAGACTTCTTAGACAATACTAAGTTCTTACAGAATTGTTTAGTAAGCTTTGTGAAACACCACAGTATACAAGAGAGAAGATACTAAAATATTCATGAAACAAATTTAGGAAAAATTGTTTTAAAACTTATGTAATATATCAAAAAGTGGGACATGTCCCTGGGATAAGAACATAATCCACTGTTATATATATTACAGATAACAAAACCCACAAATAATTCATAATTCACTTGGATAAGTATATAAAGTTCGTATTTGAAATCGAGTGTGTAAAATGTTCTGGCAATTCCAAAACTCAAGCAAAACTATATACCGTAATTCCACAATGGGAAGATCTATTTCAGGATGAGCTGGAAAAACTATCTGACTCCCTCTCCTCTGGTTCTTGACTCTAATGTAAAAAGGCAACGATTTCCACTTGACTTGAACACTAATAAATCCATCCACCTTTTCATTATCTACACTGTTCCAAGGAACATGGGTCAAGTATTCAGCTGTCTGCCCTCAATTCTTCCTATACATAAGGTGGCCAAGAACTTGATAGAAATGTGGAATCACAGAAAGAATAGTCTCCCTAATACCACTAAGAATGAAAGAACAATTTGCTGAAAATATAGTATAATTTCAGGACATCATCGTGGGCTCCTGGTCTTAGCCTACAAAGACTCAGTTGATTCCTTGTCTTTTGGGTAAGTTCACTCCCATGAGAAGAGTACTGTGCAGACTTCCCATCCTGATGGGACAAACTAAGGCTGGAGGACCAACCTAAAGCTCTCAGAAACCCAGAGCCAGACTCTTACTTAAATGGCAAATATAAGGATGCTTTCTCTAGAATCACATGTGTGGAGGCTAACCTCACACAACCTCTACATGACCACAGGAGGAAAATGCCACTACCCACTCAGGGAGAAGACTGAGAATCCAACCCGCTACTGACGTCCCGGAGCTGAGGGAAAACACACATTTGGCAAACAGATGGAGGGAGGGAAACGGCATCTCCCTTTGTGAATTCAATACCAGTTGATTCATTAGGCAGAACTGCCAATGCTGAAAATAAATACATCTTCTGGTTACAAAAGTAAAACTGCATCTTACCAAACAACAGTCAAAAAAAGCAGTAGATGCAGTTTGCTGTTGGGTTTTGTTTCTTTTCTTTTTCTTTCCTTTCTTTTCCTTTCCTCTTTCTTTTTTCTTTTCCTTCCTTCCTTCCTTCCTTTCATTCATTCGTTCTTTTTTATTTAAGTGGGGAGAAAGGATTAGAACAAAATCCACAATGAACCCAAAGCCTTGAAGTATTTGAACAGCTGCAGATAGCTCAGCAACTCTTGCTAAAATGCATCCAGTTCTCCCATCAAAAGGGAATCAGAGTAACACCACCTCCAAAAGAACAGCTTAGGGCCAAGGATTTAGCTCAGTGGTTTCGCCGCTTGCTGAGCAAGCACAAGGACCCGAGTTCGATCCTGGTACCAACAAAAAAGAACAGCTTAGCTTCATTCAAGCTAATCTCAAATATGAAAAAGGAAGTGGAACTTAATACTATGTAGTCTGATGAACTATCATATAAAATTATGATTGAGTTACCAAAATCCTCTTTTTAAAAGTCATCAGACATAGGAATCTGTCTGAGAATATGAAAAATTTAAAATGTAACCAAGCAACAAGCAATAGTTGAGTCCAAAGCAATAGTGAAAATGTGTGACATCTAACTAGGGTCCCTGGCCCCCTCAGTTGTGCCTAAGATAGGAGGCTTTGGGTGGGGGGAAATCAGTGTGTACCCTATAAAGCTTAAATTATCTCTGAGCTATTTTAAATTCTGTAAACTGAAGACACCTTATCACAATGCATGACTTTTGTCCATAGAAATGCAAATTGTGTCCCATGGAATCCAGCTATTATTGACCTGTGGATATTGACTATTTTGTCAGCTTTGCATCTCTAAGTAAATTCATCTTGGTATCCCTTATCTGACTATAAAGACAAGGCACTTTGTCTTCTCTTTGAAGACTGCCTCAACTTCTTATTGGTTCTCTTATTAATGAGTTAAATGACATATCTGACATATGCTCCTTTTATATTTGTATAAGAGTGAAGATTTTACCTATTTTGAAAATTATTCTTCAACATCCAGACAGTCGTTCTTTATACTGGACTTTAGGTAGGAATTACACAGCAGTGTGTGATTTGACTGGTATGATTTCTACCAATGGCCCTTTACATGTGACTGTCCCAGTTGGGATAATATGGGGTCTCACATATTATGGGATTTAGTGAAATACTATACCAACAAGGTTAGTAAGTAGTATAGGCATCTACCTGGTGTTATTCAGAATAATGTACTCTAAAAGTAAAACAATGTACTTTGTACATTGTACTCATGTACTCATGAGTAAAACAAAAAAATATGATAGTACACAAACAAATACAAAAGTGTTGTGTCATAACACTGCTTATTATGTGAAGCAATGAACTTAGAGCAAAGTATGTTTACTTTTGACAAATTAGTAAGAGACTGATTTCTGGGCAAACAACTGCTCTGGGGAAGATATTTTTAAAACCCATTTGTCCTCATTAGAATAGTCTTATTTTTTCCCTAGAACACAGAAAGATGATTAGAAGGCATTCTTCTTCTCCAAAAACTGACACGTGGCCAAAAATACTCACTTGTTACTATCTACCCAATTTCATGTTTGAAACTAAAATTTAGAGGTTTGCTATTTATCATTTCAGTCCCATTTTAAATGTAAAAGCATATGAGAGAAAAAAACTAAAAATGAGCAAGTTAATTAAAAACATAAATGTAAGAAAAAGAACTCTGATAATTGCTCTGGGAGAAGACAATCAAAAAGAGAAATGTTTTTTCCTTGCTGTCAAAGAGAAAGATAACACATTAGGCCAGGTTGCATAATATTAATTATAGGGATAGACTAACATGCTAGTGTTCAAGTTGTACTTTTTGATGGAAAATTCTCCTTTTCTATATGTAAACTCAATTCACCCTATAATGTTGTGATTTAGGTGACATTTGACAGATGAAGGTAAGTCAGGCAGACAGCACTCAGAGAATTTGTCCAAGGTCACAAGCAAGTAGCAGGCATGACACCTGAACACAGATGATTTGATTATAAGCCTGAGCCTTGATACAGAAGTATATTTGCAAAATTAGGGTTGTAAAGTGTTTCTTGATGAAGCTACCCATATCTGAGCCCATAGCCCATCATTATAATCATTACAAACAAGCCCATCTCCCTGGCTGCATCTCACTCCTCTCAAACCTTGGGCCTGGATCTGCTTACTGGCTTGCCTTTTCTGAACTGAGGCAGCTGGAGAATACACTGGAGAAAACTGCTCAAGAGTCAGCCTACTTTACTTTCAATATCGGATTTCAAATCTAAAATGTCCAACTGCTGGTAACTGCACTACATTCCTTAATAAACTTGCTTCCCCAAACCCCAAGATGCTCATTTCCTACTGCCTCCTCTCTCCCAAACTAGAAGTAAGTTTCCCTCCTTGCTCTAGAATCTTTTGATTTTATCTCATGCTTCACTAAAAAATTAAACCCCATTAGACTAGGTTTCCTTCATCTTCCTATGACCAAATCAGTAAACTTCCCTCTAGCCACTAGCTGGGCTTCCCCTCTCCTTCACTGAGGAACTGTCACCTTCCTATCAAGAGCCAATACTTCCCAAGGACTTAAAAACTCTCATGCTGCATGATCAACCCTCTCTCAGTAAGGATATTCTTGAGAATACAAAGTTTATAGACCTGCCATACACACACACACACACACACACACACACACACACACACAAATCCACATTTTCTGCTAGCTACCGGTACCACCCTTTTTCTCTCCTTCACAAACAAAACTTACAAAAGTTGTATTCTGCACACACTTTCTCATGCCTCCTTTGTTAATCGACCTGGTTATACTTGGCTTCTAATTTCTCTCCTTCACTCAAACTACTCTTATTAAAATTACCAGTGAGTGCCATGGTACTAAGCCACTCCACTCCCGAGGGTGGGAAGAAAGAAACTTCCTAAATCAGTCATGTAGTACATTTAGAAGATGAGAGACAATATGAAAAAAAAGAAATAATCAGAAAAATGAAGTTAACCCAGGCAAAATGTTGGCTCTGCTGATGTCTACTTTACATATGCTCATTAAAGTTATAAAAGGAATCAAGAGTTCCTATCTAATCAATTCTGCATATGGGTGACTAAGGGATAAAAAGTGCAGACAGATTTTGGCAATGTGGTGTGACATCATTCATTGGAGTAATACTTCCTTAAAGATCTAAGAGTTATATACCAATTTTGAACTTTACACTTTTCCATTTTTGTTTTTTTTCAGGCATGAATATATGAAAAATTGGAGTAACCCCAAGGGTAATGCTGACCCTCACTCTGGGCACGTCCTTTGGGAGTGTTGGGGCAGTAGATGAGAAAGCTATGTGGGAAGCAACTCACATGTTCCCCAGGTTATCTGCAACTTCTCCAACCTCTCACAAACACTTTCTGCTCTTCTCTATGCTTTGAAAAGGGGGAAATCCCCAGGTTATATGTGGTACAATAAGATACACTCCCCCTCTTAGAATACTCCTCCATCTCTGAATATATTTATCCCATTTTTCTTGCTGTTTTCTGAAGCACTTCTAGAAGTTCTCTTTTGTAACTGTCTAAATGTGTTGTCAGGGCTCTCACATGTCCTGAATGGACTGAAAACATTTATGGAAATTTCCATCAAATAAAAACATTACAGTGTGTCCTCATCCACCTTTTTACCAGATCTGGCACTGTACAGTCTCTGGCTCCTCTCCAAAGATAAACATTATGAGTCAATTCAGGACACTGAGGTAATCATAACAATATGATTAAAGAAACACATGAAAGAGGACTTCCAGAACTGCTTCAGAAAGTGGCAAAATTTATAGGATAGTACGTTCAAAGTGAGGTGAAGTATATTGAGGGAGATTAATGCTGTTTCCTTTAGTGTAATGATTTTTTTCAAAGCTTAGACATTCACTATACTTTTGGGTTGTATCTCATACTCTCAGAAACACAGGAATAAATTTAAGGAAAAAAAGAAAGTGTCAATGTGAACAATTTAAAAATTCAAATAAAATGTATGATCCCAGGGTAATAACATTCTATGAAGGTACAAAGTCTTACAAGAAAAACAGCCATGAGCCCCTCATGATCGTGAAGCTAGGAGACAGAGGACATCTAAGCGTAAAATAATGGAAAACTCCAAGTCTCCTGGATCTGACTACAGAATGCAATTAACACAGTTTTACATTCAGGTCCGAAGATACAGCACATAAAGGACTGTGAGAAACAGGCTACCACACACCTCTGAATCTTGACCCAGTCATGCTGTAACACTGTCCCACCCAAAAGGCTGGGGCCTGGATGGAACTAAAGTGAGAGGAGGTCGCTGGTGGTACCAGCCGACTGTGCCTCGTGCGATGCATCTTTTGCAGCTGTGGACATCAGACTCCAGTTTTTTCAGCCTTTCCATGTGGACTTACACCAGTGACTCTCCAGGGAGCTTTGAGGCCTCGGCCAAGGGCTGCCTATTTGCTCCCTCTAATGCCCAGGCTTTCAGCTTTGTGCACTGAGCAGCGACTGGTTTCTCTGGATCTCCAGCGTGTACATGGCCACTGTGAGGCTCCCCTCCTCTGACCATATGAGTCGCTGTATAACTATGTGTCTCCTAGTGGTTCTGTTCCTCTGGAGAACCAAGACATACAGAAGCCTCACTTCCTGCCCTCCTCTACCGCCAATCTCTGATTCTCAGAGTGCAGGTCATATGCTGTGGCACTGGCCAGGGGAAGCTCTGTGTGCCCTTGCCTGAGGGTATTAGCACCAGGCTTTTGTTTCTATCAGAGTCAAATTTGTTGTTGTGTCTTTTTGGTTTCTGTTTAAAAGCTGAGCCTGGTGCATGTAATCCTAGCACTTGGGAGGCTGAGACAGGAGGATCGCTGAAACTTTGAGGCCAGCCTTCCCTACATAGTGAGTTCAATATCAGCCGAATTGCATTGTGAGACCCTGTCTCAAAAAACAACAAAATGAAAAGCTGAATTTGTATTTTTTCACTTTTAAGAAAAAAATTTACTACTTTATTTCTTCTATTTCTATGTATATATTTTAATATCTTTATTGAAAATTGATATTTTCATTCCCAATCTCCTATCAGAGTCTGTCAGGTCTTTGAAGAATGACATTCTCTTATCTATAGAAAATCACAGTAGTCCATTACTGTGTCATAGTGTGAAACTTCCTTAAACAAACAAACATAGAACAGCTTATAGAAAGGGCCACATCAAGACAGTGCAGGAGACTGGGGAAGGCATGAGCCATCAAACAAAGCATGCACTTTGTATATAAGTGCAACAGGTACATAATAAATGGAAACCAGTCTATAATATGAAAGAAGGGGTGTTTGCTTATTTTCTCCACTGGTCTTTACTTTCTTAAATATAATCCTTCATCCTATCCAAATTTTCTATGTGATTAAATATTTCTGGTATCTGTCTCAATTACAGGGATCCAGGACAGAAGCACGGAGGATGAACATTCCAGAGCCAGAGACAGACCTCTGTGTGTATTTATTAATTACCTTAATGTGTATATTAGTTACCATCAATGGGAACAATAACAGAATCTATTATTGGGCTATTGCTGGGATAAGAGAATAAAAGAAGTCACCCACCACACAGAGTCTAGCATAGTGCCTGGCAAATCAGTGTTCATCACAACGATCATCACTGCTATCCACTACAACTATTCAGTATTTTATATGGCTATTTCTGGAACAAAATAGAAAAGCAGTTTTGTGTGATTAATTTGACATACTAGGAAAATTAAACCCGAAGTTTTTATAACTCTCTGGAGATTAACTTTCAGATACAGAAATGAATAATTTGTATAAAACACAAACAAAACATATACAAGTGAAGAGATCTGGCTTTTATGGTATGGTAGACTTTTGCATATTTTGATGACAGCAGGAGCCAATTTCAAACTTTATTAAACTTAGAGTATAATGAACTGTCATAGGCTATATTAGAAAAAATGAGTTCAGTTTTAGGAAGTTTTTCTTATACATTTTAAATATAATTTAAAAATATGTTTCAACTCAAAAGCTTGTTATAGTTTGGATCTTAAACATACACAAAGGCTACATGGAAAGGCTTAATCTATAGAGTGATACTATTCGAAGGTTGTGGAGTCTTTAAGAGGTGGGGCTAGTGGAGGTCTTCCAGTCATTGGTTGGGTGGCTCCAAGGGGATTGTGGGATACCCTTCCCCCTCAAGCCCTTCCTCTTCCTTTCTTTTGCTTTCTGGTCATCAGGTGAGTAGTTTTGCTCTGTCTTGTGCTTCCCAGCATGATAAGCTGGCTCGCCACAGGTCTAAAAGCAATGGGTCAACAGATCTTGGATTGGAACCTCCAAAATTATGGGTTAAAATAATAATTTTCCCCTTGTAAGTTTATTACCTCAGATATTTTGTATTGTGCTGGAAAGCTGACTAAAACAGAAATTAACAAACACAGGAATTTATACCACAAATACTGTAACAGTTCAGATCTATATTTGGTCATTTTCTACAAACAAGTATACTTCAAAATGTTAGGCAGGAATTACTTAGAAAGTCAGAAATGCATTGGGAAGCCACCAAAGTATATTATAACTAATCTGTAAAGTTAAAATATGTAATAAAAATAAATTTTCCTGATTCTCTTTTCAAATCTCTTGCTCCACTCTATCATTAAAATACATATATAAAAGTGTATACTTAAATACTGAAAACATCTACTATTTTTACTTGAATATTATTATTTGTTGGCCAAATTAATACATTCTAATTTGCCTAAGGAAAATTGAATTTCATGACAAGCTAAATTTGTTTTTAACATTTTTCTTCTACTTACTAGTACAGTCATGCAAGACAATGTATGTTCAAATCTTTGTAAATAGGGAGGAATGGAGGGGTTGAAGGGAGGGCTGGGCAAGGGTGAAAAATAAGAACCAAGAGAGAATATGTAAAGGTGTAAATTT
>NW_004624753.1:9632563-9649457 GCF_000247695.1 Heterocephalus glaber
TAAAGGTACAATTCCCAATGAGAAATGTAATTGTGTTGTGTACCTACAATGTACCAATAAAAGAATTTAATACAAAAAAAAAAAGACAATGTATGTTCAAAGTCTTTTCATTTATCATTCATTTGTTCATTAATTTATTTGGGGATTAAATTTTAATTTCATAACAGTTCTTCATGTGGAAATACTGGCCTTTATAACTCTACCCCCAGAGTTTGCTGTTCCTTCTTAAACAGGAAATAAACTCTTAAGTGACACAACACAGCACGTAATGAAAGATTCATGTTAAACAAGTTTTATAAAAACAGGAGAATTTGCTTCATATAAATGGGAAAATTTCTAAATGTTTCAATATCTTAAAAAATATTTAACACTTAAACTGTTTTTAGTAGGCTTTCGTCCTAAAGGTCATTATTAAAAATACTGGCCACCATGGTGTTATATATTTTTTCATATTATTCATATATTTTTTTCATATTTTTTATATAACTGACCTGGGTGTAGACAAATCTCTTTTAATAATAGAGTTTATATTAAGGATGGTCTTTAAAAGTATCAAAACAACAAGAACATCACTATATGAACACAACTGAGCAAGAGACTTAATATTTTCTTTATCTAGTTAAAACCAAAATCCAGGGCTGGGGATTTAGCTCAGTGGTACCACTGCTGCCTGCCTTGCAAGTGCAAGGTCCTGAGTTCAATCTCTGTACCAAAAAACCCACCAAAATTCAGTTTGCATTTAAAATAATCATATGACCTGGAATTCTAGGTCAGTTTAATCAAGTAATTACAATTAGGTTACATGGATTTCTAGACATTGTACAGTACCTATACTAGTTTTGTACTGCTGCTTCTCCATGAGCTAAAATCAAGGTTGGCAGGGCTGTGTTCCTTTCTGGAGGTTCTACAATAATCCCATTTTCTTTTTCCAGCCTCTCCAGGGGGCCTGTATTTCCAAGATCATGATCCTCTTCCTCTATCTTCAAAGCCAGCAGCAGCTAGCATCCTCCCAATCTCTTTCTGAGCTCGACACTTCTGCCTTCCTCTTCCACTGTGAAAGACTCCTGTGATTGCATTGGGACTATCAGGACAACCTCCATAATTTAAGGTCAGCTGACTTCCAATAACCTAATATATTCACAGGCTTCATGGGCCAAGGTGGGGGCATCTTTTGGTGGGGGGCATTATTCTGTCTCAGATTTATATCTACACCTGTATTGTTCAGTTCAGGTCAATTTTACCAGAGTTCATTAAAGTCCTCTAATAACATTACCATTATTTGGAATAAAATGTAAGATTTTCTTAAAGGCTTAAAATTTGAATTAGATTATCACATCTGCTTTACAACAAAGACTCCTTTAAATTCATGCTTGTACAAATTGCACATTAACCAACTACTTTGACAATGTATTCTCAAGTTCATCATAACTCAATAATACACACGAACAAAAGCATTCAATTCTTATAAGACAATGTAACATATATAGCTTATTATATGTATTAAATGTTATGGGAACAGTTTTTGTTAATCTAAGTTTTTGTTAATTTCAAATTACAAGAAAATATTCATAAGAAAGTATTATTTCACTGACACTGAATTCACACACAAATTTTTCAGGAAGAACAATACCAGAAGAATAGTTTTTAGCACTGGCATGGATTTTGAAGATACCATGCCTTGTTTTAGGCCTGTCATAAAAGAAAGTGGGCACAAAGATCTCGACCCAGTCTGCCTGAGGTCACACTGCTCATGTGAGACACAGCTGTCACCTTAGTGTGCACTGCCACAGTTAAGACACTGCACTCCTTACACAAAATATAGGGTCAAATATGACCATCACTATATCACATTGTAAATCAATAGATTTACTAACTTAAACTTCAAAAGACTGCAGAAGCAGTAATTTATCATTCTGTCCTGTGACAATACATGTACTAAGCCAAGGAGCCAATCCTACTTATATGCTATGTAAATTATACAAAACTTATAAAGTGCCACATAAGAAGAAACGGGCAGAAAGGAGGAGCTAAACTGACAACAAAATAAAGAATGATGAGTCTAAACTAATACTGCAGATAAATTCCCCAAAGATGAAGAAAATTTAAAATATGACAAATGTCACTCTGATTTTTAAACTGATTTCCTCCAAATATTAAATATATATATATATATATATATATATGAGAGAGAGAGAGTTTCTCCCGTGTAATAAGATTGAATTCCATTTTTGAAAGTTATGGGAGAAGCCTGTTGAGTTGTCAATAAAGCTTTATTTTCTTGGTACCTTAAATGAGAATTAAAATCAACTTACTTGATGTAATAGGGCACTTTATTATGTGAGATGGATCTCTGCCATGGCAGCTGGACTGAAGCTGCAGAAACAAAGGGAGATTATTGGAAATACTGGTAACTCAAAAGCCTTACACCTTAATGCAAAACAACTGAACACATTTTATAGCAAATCCAATGAGAACTGTTCTGAGTTTTGAGCTGGACTCCAATAATTATGAAATGCATGAGACCAAACACCATGGCTTGAAATATTCATCTAAAGGTAGGAAAGAAACAACCCAGGTTCAGTTTCTTAGACAATTCTAACAAACTGAACTTGTTGATACATATACTTCTAAAAAACCAATTTATGAACACTACAATTTAAAACTTTGTGACATCTGGAAATGTACTTTGTATATATTTTATATCCAGATTAAAAAAATTAGATTTCTCAAGACTGGATTTTCCAGATCACTAATAATATTCTTTACTTGGCATCATGTTCACAAGGAAAAGCTATTGAGTACAGATGGCATTTATATGAATCCAGTTATGTGAAATTTAAAAAAGGAAAAATAAAAATAGGCAAAGGCAATTTAAGTTTAAAGAACTAAAGCAATCATCTGGGATGAAGAATTTCAGATACTTATTTTCATTTGAGATACACAAAAAGTAGTTTCCTACTTTGTGGCAGAAATTACTATGATTGAGACTTTCTTTTTAATTGAAGTATGTATTTTTTACAACTCTAGTCACTTCTTATTTTAAAAAATTATGTTGTTTCTTCATTAAGCCAATTATTTTAAGACTTATTTAAGAAAAGTTGCACATATGAATAAAGAGCTATGAGAGAATTTTGCTACAAATAAATAAATCAAATAAAATTGCAAATATCACTAGACCTTCATGTTATCAGTTGTCACTAATGACTTTTTTCTGAATTTCAGGTTATGTTGGTATCTTACAAATACATGGCATTCTAAACTTCACCAAGCATTTTCAGATTTATCTTTTGCTTCAAAAGCCAGCAGGACACACACATTCAAGTTCCATTTGACAGATAAGGAACTAAATACCCAGAGATCAAATAAGTTTCCAAAGAGCACAGCTAGTAAACAGACGTTGGAGTTCCAATGTGATCCCGGGTCTTCTGGATACTAGTTCAGCAAGTTGCCTGGTCAACAGCTCTCCCTGTCTTTCTGAAATGCAAGCACTCCTTTCTCCATCTGTGTCAATGAACGGTATGAAAAGGAGATGAAAATGCAGAACTGGGTATATTAAATTTCTCTTTACAGCCAACCTCATTTCAGTGCTGGCACCAGGTTAATAGGTCAGTTTTTATTTTGTGCCTAACTAAACAGGCTGCTTTCATAACCATGGCTACAGTCCAGGAAACATAATAAACCCAAAGGTTCTAAGCCGCAAGGGATAATAATTACTACATTTACTAATTGGGATTTTGTTTACACTTCTCCATTCATTTTAATAATTCTTTTGATTTGAACAACTTTAACCTACTTGGACTGCCAGTGCTAGACAATAAAAGGCCATGTGCTTCAGTTTCCCAAAGTAGGAGTGAATTTCACAATATTTCATGTCTTAAATAGCACAAGTTAGATTTCTACAATGAAAGAGTGATTGCTAAGAGAAAAGGAGGCTTTTCATCAATATTAACCAAGGATCTTTAGAACTGTAAAGAGATTCTCAAATCTTCTGAAAGTTTCTCTTTACTTTGGTCTTAATATATAGCTTTACATTCTACAAAATTAAGAAATCTAGAGTACTTCATACCTAATGAGTATACTGAAAACCTTTGTACTTCGTCATCAAGTTTGATGGTATCCAAACTTGAAAAAGTATCCTGGAAGCTGGATGTGGTGACATATATCTGTAATCTCAACAATCTGGGAGGCTGAGACAGGATGATGGAAAGTTTGAGCCCAGCTTGAGCAATTTAGTGACTTAATGAGACCTTATCTCAAATTAAAAAATAAAAAGTGTTGGGGATGTAGCTCAATGCAGAAGTCTGAGGTTCAATCCCCAGTAACACAATCAATAGATCAATCAATCAACCAATGAACAAAATGTGCCCTGGTCCAGTAGAGAGTATTCAAGGAAGGATTACATGTCTCTTAAAGATAGACTACCTTAGGGCTGGGGATTTAGCTCAGTGGTTCCACTGCCTGCCCTGCAAGCACAAGGACTCAAGTTCAATTCCCCCAAAAAAAAAAAAAAAAAAATAAACTACCTTAGGCTTCAGGTTTGGGAAGCTGATTGGAAGTGTGTGTGCGTGTGCGTGTGTGTGTGTGTGTGTGTGTGTACGATTGATTAGGACCTATGAAATTATGAAAGGAAAGCCTGCTTTTAATTCAGGTAAAGCAGTTTATCAACAGTTACAAAAAGATTAAGAGAAAGTACAAATGGGCCGGGGATTTAGCTCAGTGGTTTCACCGCCTGCTGCGCAAGTGCAAGGACCCGAGTTCGATCCCCAATACCAAAAAAACAAAAACACAAAAACAAAACAAAAAAAAGAGAGAAAGTACAAATGCAATCAGTTTAGTTAGGAGATACGGTTTATGCTTCAGTTTTCTCTATGGTTGTAGATGCAAAGAAGTTGTCAAAATTGAGAAATACAGTTTGGCTTGTTTTCAACTTTACTTAAATTAAATAAATTACTTTTTTACATATATTTGACAAAGGAAATGAAAGGAAAATAATTAATATTTACTTAAAGCTTTTGTGCCAAGAACTGGGCTAGGACCTTTGTGTAAGTTGTTGATATGCTTTTCTTTTAATTTTCAAGGCAATCAGAGGAAATAGGTTTATGGTATTTTAAGACAAATTAACTTTCAGAAATTCACAGCTCTGGTAAAAGGCACAATGAATATTTAAACTCAATCTTGGTCACTCTAAATCCTATATTCTTTAGTGTCCTTGGCTGTGAATAATAAATAAAATAGGAGCTCAAATTATTTATTTAAGGTCTCATGAACTGTACATAAAATTTAAAATTCCAGTTGGAGAATATATGCTTTGACTAAGCATGCAATATGTGTCCAGAAGAAAAACTTAAGTATGATTGCAGTTCAGCCTAATAAGCTAAAATCTTCTCATTCAAACATTTGTGGAGAAGTTTTTAACTATAAAAGCTGCAGGTAAATTTTAAACTAATGAGCACTTTTTATGGAGAAAAAGTAATTTAGAATCTTAAAAATGAAAATGATATTTTGTATGAAAAAGTTAACCTTTGCATATGAAAAAACAATGAGGATATACCACAGTAGGTATAACAAATGGTCAAATGAAAAAACACATCTAAGGATAATTTCATTTTGGTTGCCTTTCATAGATGTATCAATTATCATCATACTATAACAAATAAGCAGTAAAAAATATTTTCATTAATGTTAATACCTCCTCTTATACACTTATCTACTATAGTACACATATCTTTGGCAAAGACTGGTTGAGTGAAAGTAAAAGAATATACTAATTCATTCAATCAGTGATAATTGGTCATGTTTGCTGGTACTTACTAGAGAGAAAATGCTGGGATGATGGTCCAAAATCTCTGTGAGCTTCTTGAAGCTGTTTAAGGCGATCATCCACAGAAACCTGCACACACACGCACAAGACAGATGAAATGATTTGATTTCAAGAAAATGACTTTAATATCTTTTATTTAGGCATTATAATAAGTGATGCTATTGCCTCAGACATTACTGCTTGGATAGACTTCTCGAGCACTAGTATCAAAGTCAAAGTATGAAATCAACTTCTAATACCACATAAGAATAAATAATGTCAGATACTCTCCTCAGAAGTTTATATGAATTAACTCTTTTAATACTCACAATAACTGTATTGGCTAAGCACTATTATTGTTATCATTTTACAGACAAAGGAACTGAGACACAAAGAGAGTCCCACAGCCATTAAACTAGTACACGGCAGCACTAGTATTCATACCCTGGCGGTCTGGTGACAGAATCTATTCCCTAGCCATTACGCTTCTTCCTGTAGGTCAGTATGCTGCTTCTAAAGCACCTTATAGCAAAAAGTACTACAGACAGCAAATGAAAAGAAGCCTCGACTATACCAGGGGGGAAAAATGATGGATGGGTAAATAGGTAGGCAGATAGCTAGGTGGATGGATGGATGGATGGACAGACAGACAGACAGACTCAAATGATAAGACAGAAAATAGAGATAAGACAAGTGAGGGTGAAATGTCATTTTATTCTGAATTTGCCTTTGATCATCTCTATTTATTAAGATATGTATGTCAATGTACACCAGTAGATTAATATCCTCAATATTTGTTTGCACACATCCTATAGTTAGTTCACATTATAAAAATGCAGACTTGTTAAACTGTGAAACTAAATGCAAATCAGTAATAATTGCCCATGGCCTACTGACATTTCCATTTATTCCCTTATGCAATGCTCCTCAGCTGTTCCATTTAGATCAACAAGCTTATTTTCAGCTGCCTTTCAATGAGACTTCTGTCAGCTCTCCTTTCTCCTGGTTAGTAACTGAAATTGCATTAGAATGTACTTACTCATTAAGACAAAAAAATCCAAATGCCATACTTCCTGTTTGTGAGTAAAGAAAATGCTCTTCCTGAAATTTAACCAAGTTGCCTGCTAGCACAGATTTTTGTTATCTAACCTAAAACTATCAAGGAGCTCTAGTGGCTACCAGGATCATAGGTAAGAATGACAGAGAGGATGCTCTCCCTTCAATCCGTGGAGATAGTGATTACAAACTTCTAATCTCTGAGTATAACAATAACAGAAACAGAATGGGAAGTAAATCTTTGGAGACAGTAATAAGAGAAACAGAATAAAGTAAATTAGGAAGAACCACAGGAATCCTACACTTGATCTTAGCCAAAAGGCCAAGAAGCGATCCCACAGGAATCCTCACAAGATAGTGAATTAGAGAAATGGAGCAGAAGAAAAAAACAGAATAAAGACCAAACATTTCTGGAAGCACAAATGAATTTAATAGATTTTGTTTTACTAATCTCAGATTATTAACATTCTTTGCAAAGATAGAAAAAGCTGTCGCATACTGTACAGTCATTTCTTACCTCCTTAATTTCACTAAGAAAAGATGAGCTCTTGGGTGTTTTGCTATCTGAATATATGAAATGTGCTACATTGAAATTGCATATTTATCTTATTAAATAGTGTATTTTAGAGCCAAACTACAGAGAAAATGGTACGACTCTTTTTCAATCTTCTACTCAAATTAATCTGTTAATTTTCAGGGGAAATGCAATTATCCTAGCTCCTAGGAATGGGCCACTGTCTAGGACAAAGCTCTAAAGATTGTGCCATAAACCCTTGTTTGGCACACACAGTGGCTGGCAAGTGCTCGTACCCAGGAATGCAGAAAGCCGCCTGTGTTTTAGCTCTATGAAACCTGGAATCAGCAAGTAAGACCTAGAGTAAGGCCTTACTCACTACTGCATGAGAGCAGCTCAGTTCTAAGCACTAAAGTATCAACGTGCTATCTGGAAAAACAAAGCAAGATACCTAAAGAGCAACCAGTGTGATGAGAACTTTCATCATTTTTAAAATAAACAAAATACATAATGCAGGTAAGAAAAATGACTCCTTTATGAGCCACTACAGAAAAAGTGTTTCTGTGACCTACTGTAGGTTCCAAGTACTGTGATTTATTTGATCTTCTACAATTTTCTACATATATTATATAAAAGGTAATCAAAAATTATATTAAAACCTATATTCATACATAAATGAGACTCTTGGGATCACAATACCAAAAGACAAATACCTGATGTCATCGCTTACTACACTCATTATCAAAAACAATCCATAAAAGAGAGAAAATGATGGTGGAATAGTGAGGTGGGGTTTACAGACTACTCAAGCTGTGGGCCTGCATTATGAAGGAGAAGAAGCTGATACCTGGAGAAGTTTCCATCGCATGTTAAGGTCATCCAGCTGTCGAGACATCTTTAGAGATGGATGCAGATCCAGAGGAGAGAGCTGGCTGGACAGATCATTCACTGCTTTAACTTTTAAGTTGATTGGTGCAATTTCTTCTCTAAATGCCTAGGAAAAAACCAACAAAACAATACATATGTCACTGGGGAAGAATGCAACAAAAACTAGTATTTCAAACTTTCTGACAAAGACCAGGGCAAGACCAGTTCAAAGGCCATCGACCAGCACTGCTCACATCACAACAGCTGACTTAGCCAGCTCTTCAGTACCTTGGATGACTAGCCAGAGTCCCCCTTCATAACTACAGCATCTGCATAGGTGTGCAAGGAGAAAAGTTATAAGGCAAAAATCACTTACATTGTTGTGTACTTCCTTCATATTTTACTATATGTAAATTAGTCTGGGAAAAGTGTGCTGTTATTGACCACTTTACTGATTGGTAGTCTTGATTCTCTTTAATTTTCTTTCATATTTTCTCCTTACTATTTTAATATAGTTACCTTCATACTTTTTTTTTTCACTTGATGCAACAACTTGATTTGAGTATTTTTCCATTTAAAATTAAGACAGAAGGCAGCCAGTGCAAACAATCCTCCTAACCACAAACCTATGGCTGTTCTCCACTGAAGAGGGGAGCGCTGTCCCTTTCAGCATCACGTATGATCACTATCAAGGATGAGGGGTAGTGCCGGAAGAACAGAGCTTAGAGAAAAAGAGGTAAGTGGGTCTTAAAACCAACAAATGCCAAGTGTGAGCAAAGTACAGAGAGCTATTAAGAGTGCGAAGTCAGGGATGTTATGTAAAGAGGGAGGACAGAATAAATACTTTAAACCAGTAACATTTCTATGAGAGCAAACAGAATGAGGGCAACAGTAATTCTCCTCCACTCTCCACATTACTCTACCTGCCTCTATCTTTATGTCCCCTGTTCTCAACAAGGCCTTTGTCGAGATGCTATGGACTTTTTAAAAGACTCAGCTTTGGTCTCCTTCCCCTCAGGAAGATTTCCTTGAGGCCTCTTCCTCTACAGCACTGGCTACAGGTCCCTTGCCTGTGCCCTTTGGATATTCTCTCTCCAACTCAGCCAATACACTCTGAACATACAAATCCCGGGTTAACATGGGGCCATTCTGGTTGTCTGGAGCCATACCAAACCACTTGTTAAATATTTTAACTATCAGAACTATCAGACCACTTAGTACTTGGTATTATGAGCATCCATATTCTAGTTGTCCCTAAGAAAGAGTGGAAGCTTGTTGAGAACAGACACTCTTCCGGATTCAGCACAAGGCTCGCTATATATATATATATATATATATATATATATATATATATATATATATATATATACACACACATCTCTATTGACAGAGGCCCATAAAAATATTTAAGACAAGATTAAGGCAATACAGAATGGTGAAAAGAGTTGGAATACTAAGACATAACAGCATATTTTTAATTAAGTCTGACACAAAATTTTAGTTAATCATATGCCAAATGTAACTTACAGATGGCAGGTATTATACACATCCTATTAGCACTAACCTCACATTTTATCATTCCTACATCCCCCTCTCCTTTAGAGACTAAGTACATATCATCTATGAGCCCCTTTCTTTTACCAGTCTAAGTTTAATAAAATAATATCTATCAGAGTGCTCTGGAAAATACAAAGACCTCGTAAAAGTGCAGCATTAAAGTTCTTTCTAATGCTTATAAAAAGAAGATTTCTTTAGGCACTTCCCCCTTTTCTTCTCTTTTCCAAATTTATCTAGGTAACATGGCAAGCATGGCAGAATAAGCCACCGAAACACATGCTACTATTGCATAAAGATTATCTTGAGCTGAAGACACTTAAAAAATTAAGCAGGCAGGCTGGGGATTTAGCTCAGTGGTTTCGCCGCCTGCTGCACAAGCCCAAGGACCCAAGTTCGATCCCCGGTGCCAAAAAAAAAAAAAAAATTAAGCAGGTACAAAAAGTGTACACCACCCTCCTAAGTTTCTCTCTGAAAGAGATAAAACCATTGAAAAAATGCCCTTCCTGCACCAGGAGGAAAATAGCCTTTTTATCATCAATGATGGAACAAAGTTCTATATAGGCTTTGTTAAAATAATTATCTTCTTTTAGTCTCTCCACATAATTGAGTTAATTTTCCAAACTGTCTTTCTTTGTCCTATGTAATATAAAATTATGTAAAAGATTTGGCTCTTTTTTGTGCCTTCATTTCTTTATAGGGATTCCCGTCTTAAATAAAAACTGATATGAATGAAATGTCTATGCAGTTCTCCTCTCTTTCTGTCTGAAGTCAGTTTAATTTTCAAGTCCAGATGATAAACCCTCTAAGAAGGTAGAAGTAAAATTTTCCCTGTCTAACATATACATAAGCTAAAATCCATCATGGTTGATAAACCTCAAAGTAATGTTAAGGAATCAACTTTATTTTCAAAATATTTAAAGTATATCAGGCAATATGTTTTAGTGTTTCAAAATTCTTGAACATGCCTAAAAACCACAGGAAAAAGTCCAGGGTAGAGGTGACCAGAAATCATAGAACAGGTCTGGAGCCATAATCAGTGTGAGAAACAGAGACACTGGAGGTAGCAGTACATAAATGACATTCGGAACTACTATGAAAGTCAATATGCATAAAGTGGGAAATATTGCCAGAGCCCTGAAGATGCCAACATATCAAAAGCCAGGAGAAGGAAAGTTCAAAAAGGAATGTGAATGGCCGCTATATGGAAGGAGAAGGAACTGAAGTTCGTACTAGTTTTTTCTCCATTCCTGCTGGTGGTTGCTTTTTGGATAAGGGAATATGCACACACAACTGCATGCACGGATACAGTTAAAGAAGAAACACAGCTGTGCAGCAGAGGCCGCATGGGTATAAAGGATTAGCTATTAATATAGGAGCATAGGACAGAGGGAAGTGTGGTTTAGGGTGTGGAAAGAGAATCTTTCAGTCTAGTCTTGGAGTCTCTTCAGTCATGGTTTTAACCTTTTTATACTAATATTTTCTCTATGGTCACAGGCAGGACTTTAAATTCTTAAAGAACAATAAAGGAGCTTACATTTTTCCTCTGTAAAAATAATGTTTTTCTACTATAAGCCATAGGTGAAAGCATTAAAAGAGCTTTGACAAACAATGTCTTTGGGGCTTTGTTTCTATTTTTATGGTCAGGTGCTTTATGGCAATGAGGAATCTTTCCATCAAGAAAGTTTACTTTGGTTTTTTAAGAGCTTCCAAAGGTAGGGGCTTGAAATAAAATAAATTTTAAATAGTTTCAGAACCGCCATGTGTTCTCGTATACAGAACCAATTTATCATGTTTTGACTGCACTTTTCTTTCAGAGGGTGAGTGTCTATGTGGCCTTCCTTGCTATAAAAACAGAAACATCTGCTGGCATCAAAGGTGCTAACTACAGACTATTGGCAGATGTGAATTTCAAACCTGTCTCCTCCCAGAAGGAGAAGTGCAGTCTGGAAATAAGAATGATTATGGGTAATTTTAGGGAGCTGAAATTATGTGATTACTCCCAAAGATTTTATTTTCCAGTTGCTTTGACATATTTAATAATGTTTAGCAATAATTAGTACCTGATTTTATCTATCAATAGCTTCATTAGGATTTGGGGTATACTGTACAGCACCTGTAAAACAGCCTAGAATTTGAATGTATCTTATTTGGCTTAATGAGACCTGGGTTTCTATTTTCTCTTTTCTTAATAAGATGTTAAGATATTTTAATCCACAGTTTATCCTTTCAATTAAAATATTAATTTTATTTTTTCTAGATTTCCACTTAAGCAGAGATTTGAACAAAAGGATTTGGATGCAGAGATGAGTAATTCCTTTAATCAAATGAGATGAACAACTCTCAAATTTGGAGAGGCTTTAGTAATTCCAGATACAATTTTTCATTTTTTTCTCCAACACAAATCAACTTGTATTAAAATAATACTTTCCAATTCAAATAGATAAATTTTTGCATTTTTACTGTTCCCAAACCACCGGCTTTTTGTAAACCACTGACTTAAAGAATTTCTGCGTTTAGAACCATCTGTAAACTAAAAGAAGTGTTCAATTTCTACAGAAACTATGCTAATGGCTATGTTCTCAGTAGGTTATTTTAAACTCATAATCATCCAAGGGAAATGCTTGTTGGTATACTAAGGTTGTGAGAAAAGGCCTACTTAAATCATAAGGTAGCTGATACTTATACACATCTACACTACAAAGTAGCAAACATCAGTACTCTTTCAGTAATAAATTTTGTGAAGTTTAAAATTTGGTATTTAAACTTTGTAGAGTATTGAACTCAAATAATGGATAGAAGTTGTATTTAATTGCATTAGTACAAAAGATCTCTGCAGGAAAAGAGAAGAACATACATAAAAAATCATAAAAACTCTACATATTAACTTGCTGTGCAGTCTTGAGCAATTATCTTCAGTTTTATTATTTGTAAAACAGACATAATAGTAGTAATACCTATCTTTTTAGGTTAGTGTGAGGATTAAAAGAAATATGCATGCAAACTGGCTAAGAACAGTTCTTGGCACATAGTAAACAGACTTTAATAGCTATTATTATACCTATGTCTACACATACATATATTTGCTTATATAATTAGGCTAAGTATCTAGCTAATTTCTCAGATCTTTCTCCTCTTCTGTCGCATGAATAAAGAGGAAGAATATTGTCCAATGCCTATATGCAAACAATGTATACTTATGCAATAAAAATTCCAGGTGATAGTCATACTAATAACTTCTAATTTTTCATTGTCATATTCTTGAATTTGCTTCATGACTCCCTAATATACAGTTTAATATGCTGTTTCAAGCCCTTCCATTCTCTATGTATGTTCTTTGTGCCTCTTTTTTGTTTGACTTTCATAAAGATTTTTCTGGAAATGTTCTAGAATATGGGAACAAAAAAGATAGATATTCTTTATGGTATTAATGTACTCAGACATAAATTAAATTTATAGTGACCATTCCAGTAAAACAGTATGCTTCTGACTAAATCTCTTAAGTCCAACTGGCATGTAGATATAATCTGTAAAACCTAAACAGTGGAAAATGCTACAAACAAATATTTCAGTTTATTCAAAAGAGAAATTGGAAGCAAAAGAAAGAAAGGATTGAGGGTAAGTCTGTACAATAAAAGCGGTTTAAAAATATTTCTGTAAAAAATAGTTAAACAGTGTTCATTGTTTAGGCATGTGCAGTTGGGTAAGAAAAGTATCAAAAAAAGGTATTAAATTATCATAAAAGTCATCTAGGAGTTATTAAAGGAGGGGATTCTGGCTATGAAGGACTTACAGAAAACATCCACCCTGACTACTGACTTGGGTGGGGGATTTCAGGGGTGATGGCTCTAGACTAGTACTTATTAACAATTTATATATATGGCTCTCTTCATTTGTGTTTTATTTATGGGTACCAGGGATCGAACTTGGGACCTTACTCTTGTGAGGCAGGTGGCAGAACTACTGAGCTAAATCCCTGGCCCCATTTGTGTTATATTTAACAATAAAACATTCCTTTAAATTCCTTTGTCAAAGGCAACAATGCTGACTGTTACTTTTTTTTTGATATAGTATTTTTAATAGAAAGACAGGGCAATATGGCAGTTAATAGCAACCGATACTGTAAACTACAGTAGATACAAAGTTTTATATAAATGAATTGCCATTTTAAAAAGGCAACTGCTATAGCTAAGAAGGTACATATCTAGATATCTCCTAAAGCCTCAGGCGATCATAGGCAGACCAATTAAAGATGGTTAGATTATAGGGGCATTACCCCTGACTGCTCTTAGGAGGTGGGGTCTGGGCGGAAGAGGCGGGTACGTGGGGGCGTGGCCGGGAAGGGTTTATCTCTCTTTCCAGCTCCTCCCTTCACTCTCTCTGCTTCCTGTCTGGCAGGCCTTGAACAGCTCTCCTCTCCCAGGCCCCTTTGCCATGTGTCCTGCCTTACAGTGAGCAGACTGTAAACTAAAACGTGAGCCACAATTTCCCAGCATCAAGAAAGATGCCTAAGACACTGACCAGGGTCTTTTCGATGTGATCCTGCAGCGAGTCGATGAGCAAGTCCCCCACGGGCTTCCAGCCGTTGCGCACGGCCTCTGCCTCCTTCAGGTCAGCATCCAGATCATCCATGGCACCTTGCAGGTCCCGGAGTTTCTCCAATGCTTTGTCTACTTGCTTTTGCCAATTGCTAGTAACAGCATTGAGGCTTTCCCACTTCTCCTTGACTTCAGAAGACTGTTTGCGCATGGCCTTGGCAATCTTTTGGGCCCTCTCTTCAGGAGTCAATTCTGCAATTTAAAAAATGAATGAATGAATGAATGAATGAGAGGATGGATGGATGGGATTATGTGGATGTCTGATCAGTTGTACATTCTCTACAGGCAAGTGTAAAATCAGCTTAGAAGAACTGGTGCCAGAGAAACAATTACAGTGGTCAGAAGAAGGAAAATTCTCTCCACACTTCAACCACTAATTCACAGCTACATGTAAACATGCACTCAACAGGAGAAGAAAGTAGCTACTCTGATTAAAAAAAGACAAGGTGTCTCCCATGGATTCTGAATTTTAATATATGTGTAAACCTTGAAATGTAACAAGATAACTCAAGAACTGAATCCATTTTTTTTCACCGTAAATTCAGTTATATGAAATCCAAAGACAGGTTTCATTTCATTGTTTTCAAGAGAAATTGGAAGTATAATTAGCAGAGAGTAGCTGTAAGTTATGAAGAAAAGCTCTCAGAAAATAAGATTATTTTATTTCTAAAAAGAATTAATTAAAGACAAATCATGTGTCTTAGATACTTTATCATCCTTAAGTCTGCTTGGTGGTTCATTGCATTTTCTGCAGACCGGAAGTATAAAAAATGCACAGACATTTCAACAGGAAGACAGCAAATTATAGGGACCACTTTAAACATATACGGATCAAGAGAGCTTCAGAATGTCAAAATTAAACTGAGACTTCCAGAAAGAAAGGGTAGGCAAAATGCAAGGCCAGGCCATAGGACACAGGTGGAAAGAATGAAAATCCAAAAGATAAGCCAAAATATAGAGAGACATCAAAATCATGTCCAAGGCCAAGGGTCAGAAACATAGAGGTGGAGAGCTCAACTCCAAGGGGGTAAAGAATACACCAAAGCATCACTCTCAAAGTGGGTTGGAAAGCTGTCCACTACAGACATTCCTCATATAATGACTGAGTTCTGGTCCTGCAACTAGGTTGTTAATTGAGTTGGTCGGCAAATGAGGAAATGTTTATGGTATGTACATTATAAGATTCAGAACAAAGAAATGGTCAAAGGAAACTACAACTTGATGAGTTTGCTTTTATTTGCATAACTCTTATATGCAGTACTGTAATGTATAACATAAAACTATAGTACCATACAATCAGCAAAAATTACAGTACTGTATTAAATCAGGTGTACTATACAAAAAAAGACAGTGAGGCTCTATAAACAAAATTTATAGAACTGTACCAAAAAAAAAGATGCATCGTAAGTCCGAGGGGCAGGTCATAAGTCCAAACAATTGTTGAACAGGTAAGTTGTTCAATGAATACCTATATAGCTAAACACTCCTAGGCCCTTAGCACCCTCTACACCTCAAGATACGCTTTCCTGGGCTGGGGATTTAGCTCAGTGGTTCTGGCACCTGCCGCTCAAGCACAAGGTCCCGAGTTCGATCCCTGGTACCAAAAAAAACCCCAAAAAAAACAAGATACGCTTTACTATGTTTGATAGTATCCTGATTGTTTATTGGAAACAGAGGCAAGTCAGAAACACAATCAAGGTAAAGTGTAGATTAATTTAAAAATTAATTAATTTAAATGCATACAGATTCTTATTGACTTACGAAAGATTATGTCTCTTCAACCCATCCTCAACTGAAAATACGTCAAAAAGACATTTAAGACACGTACTGAGCATCGTAGCTTCACTTAGCCTACAGTGTGCTTGGAAGACTTACATTGGCCCTTGATCAGGCAAAATTATCTAAGATAAAACTTATTTTACAATGAAATGAATATCTCACATAATTTATTGAATACTATACTGAAAGTAAAAACCATAACAGTTGTATGAGTATGCCTCCCCACTATTGAAAGTTGAAAAAAAAATCTTAAAATGAACCACTGTAAGTTAGGGACCATTATATATTTTGTAAGACACATTTCATCTTTTACTATCAATCACATTAGCAATTTCTACTTCATTTCAAGATGTTGCAAAATCACAGATAAAATGAACCAAAGTTCATCAAACTTCAGGGGAAAGTGACCTTCTTAATAAGCTGAGCTGGAGGAAGCACACCTAAACAATACTTTTCATCCTCAACATGAATTTACCTGCCCTGCTTTATCGGAATAATATTCAACACTGAATTAAAGGAGATGGGCCACATATAGCATCAATCTAAAATTTCAGAAATTTCTAGACGTTGATATTTCAATTTAAAAGCAGTTTAGAGTACCAGAACCTGGAAGGAAGCTCCCCGCCTCCATCCCAGGCTCCTAGGGCAGAGAAGCTCAGCTGGTCCCAGCACCCTGAAGGAAGCTCCCTGCCTCCATCCCAGGCTCCTAGGGCAGAGAAGCTCAGC